>QYAH01000340.1:0-25020 GCA_003988945.1 Chaetoscypha palmicola | reverse complement strand
TTAATTATATATAATTAACTAGTTATTATCGAATACGTGTTATTTAGTACTCCTTATACAAGTACCCTTTTCGAGTATACACATACCTAGTATCCCTAACAAATACTAAAGTTATAGTAAGTATATCTATATTAAATTTAAGAACTAATATATATTTGTATTCTATTAATAACTTAACTATATCTATAGAACTATAGCTCCTCCGAGATATTTTAATCTCTACACGGGTTATCGCGCTGTTCTACTACTAGTTCTACTACTCTCTATATCCTAAGTCGCCTAGAAATACGGTTTAAGATATATATAATATCAAAGGATTCCCGAGCTATCCGAATTCCTTAAGTTGAGATAGATTCTATTAATCCCTCTACCTGTCGATCTAATATATTAAGTCTGTTAATAAGCTAATCTAGAGGATTATTTAGAGCCGCTAACGAGGAAATATAGTTAAGTATACCCTCTATAACTACTAGTGTCTATAGTAATGCTATTTCGCTTATATTATAATAAATAGTCACTTCTTAATTACGAGAGTTCCGGTATTAGCGGAGGCGTACGCCGGGCGCTAGACAAGGAGTATAACCGGGAGTAGGAGGTTAAATTGTCTAGGAACTATTACTACTACTAATTCTATTCTTAGGAGTAGAAACACGTCGAACTCTAGATATACCGGATTAAGTATTTAGCGAATTATTAAGAGCTTTATCCTCCGTAACTATTTCCGTAAAGGTACGTCTATTCTCTTAAGTCGAATTTATCGTCTATATTATTTATTACTCTCTAGTCTCTTAAATAAATCGACTATCGGTATTCCTTTACTTATAGTGTAATCTCGTTACTTTATTAATAGGTCTATAAAGACGACTTTCTATAAGTAGTTAGATCCGAGTTATCGTATTACGGTACTTAATATTATATCGATTCTTTACCTAAATAGTACGACTAAGCATACCTTTTAGATCTGTAACTCTAGTGCCTGTTAATATATATAATCGGTTACTAATAATGCTCTACTATCGACTATCTGTCGGCGCTCCTTAACCTAAGCGCTCCTCCTAACTATTAAAGACTAGCTAGGCTAGATTAAAGATAATTCTAGTATTTCTAGGCTCTCTACTACCTACTATAGCTAGACCTGAGCCGGTTAGAACTGTATAATTAGGTACGCTTTAGTGATCTAGCGGAGGCGATAGAGTAGGCGATCGTATATTATCCTCACGCTCTAGCGTTAAATACTAACTTATAGGTTGATTTAGTAGCCTTATAAATATATCCTTATCCGATATAGGCGAATTTAACACTTGCCTTTGCCGGAAAGATATAATTTATAGTTAAATTAATACTAGTTTATCCTTATTAGTAGGAGGCCACGACTCCTAAAAATTATTAACTATCTTAGGCTATCGATCTATAACCTTATAAGTTCGAGTTACTATATAGGAGCCTTCTCGTCTTTTAAAATCCGAATCTATATATAATACGCGTCTACGATCGCGTGGACAGGTTAGTATCTTATAGTGTTGATATACTATATCGAACTAATTATTAAGGTATGAAGTATAGAATATATAATTAATTAGGCACCTAGGGCGTACTCGGCACGTAGTTGTTATTCGAACTAAAGTAAAGTAATAAACGTATTTCTTATTATTAAAGACCTTAGTAGGAATTAGGCTTTTAAAAGAGATATCGTGAATACCCTTATTCGCTATATTAGTGAGTTGTATATAAAGTAATTTGATTTGAGCTATTCCGGTGCTCCTAAAAGCGTACTTATATAGTGCTCTATCGTAGATATAACATATTAGTTTGAGCTCTTTTCTCTCCTTATCCGAATCGATTTAATTCCCTTAACTAACTATGTTAATAACTATAATTATAATAACACTTTAAATATTAATTTAGGGCATAGGAGTTATTATATATAAAACAAGTAATATATTAACACTATACTACCGTTCTGATACTAGTGACGTTGCGGCTTATAAAGATCGTTAGGTATTCGTAGATTATTAGGCTAATATACCTAATTCGGATCGATACACTAGGTCTTACGAATATTAGCGTAAAGGTAGGAATCAGGAAATCGTACCTTTACGCTAAGGACCCTTGACGAATATTCTCGGAACGTAAACCCGTATTAGGCAAGAGAATCGCTGATTATTACAAAAATCGCACATTTCAGGGGGTGTAAAAGGGCTCTAATGCTCTTTATTCTACGGAGTATCGCGCTTTGAACACCCTCCCCCGCCTCCCTCGCACCATGTAAGCCGATCGACGTGCGCGCATTCCTACCCAGGGGTGCTCGTGTTTGAAGGTTAAATCGAACGTTTCAGAATATTCTATTCAGCACTCTGTTTACTTTCATACTTCTTTAGGCGAACGTACGCGATGACGAGAGGCGGTATCTTACTTGCCTTGGCTCGTGTGAGATATGAGATGATGACGAGTCTGGAAGTTAGTTACTCTACAGTACAGGCGAACTCGGCTGAGAATTTTGTTTTGTGCTGTGCTATGTCAAGAGCTGAGAGTCGAGGGGACGAATGACAGCCGAATGTTGTATCTGTAGTGAATAGATGGAGCGTAGCTGAGCCGTGATGCTGAAGAACTACGAAAGAGCTCGCGCGTTGGTCTGTGTGGGAATAGAGATGTGGGTTCTTGTGGATCTAATAACACACGTCACATCTAGATCAAACGAAATTTCTCCTCCTGCTACTTCGTACTTTAGTAGGTGAGGTGTTCATGTGGAGAAAGAGTCCACTCTCGTCCAGCGTAAATCACATCCCTACGTGGACCAACCTCAGATCAACAACCTCACTCCACAATTCCAGCCTCGAATAAACAGGACAAGTTCCCGCTATCAACATCTTCGTCTTCGTCTGTCGCGGCTCAAAACGCAAGCTAGTACGGAGTACACAATCCAAAAATGAAAATCAATAATGCCCTATGCAAATATATCGCACACAACTAGCCGCGCAAAAAACATCTAGACGAATAAACGTCGCGGCCGGCGTCGAAATGACCACGCGCCTCAAGCGCGTCAAGGAGAGAGCGGCGCTTTTACTGGTGGACGTGTTCCCACGACAGCTTGCGTCTGCGTGCAGTATAATCGCCGGCTATATTGGGAGGGATGAGTGGTGGGGTGTGCAGAGAATTGCGGCGGGTCTTGGGTGGATGCTGGATGGATGGATTAGGACCGTTGTGGAGGCGTGCATGCAAGCGCTTGTGAAGCATGTGGCTTGCAGGTGAAGAAGTCTAGGAGTCGGATTTGCTTGCTTGCTTGAGGCTGTACAATTCATACCGAATACTGTGTAGTAAACGGCATACAGTCATCGCCGAGCAGAGGATTTTCAATGCATAAAACAGGACGACAAGAGACGACCTACGATATGCTGTCAAAAATCTGGAGGATTAAATCCAGTTCATCTCGTATGATTGGATGACCGCTTCGAAAAGCCAGATACTGGAATTCGCAGTGACTAGCGAATCAAGTGGTGGAATGGCTCGAAGAATGACTCGCTAATGGCGTGTGGGCAATAGCGCATAGGGGGCCACGCCACATGCACGTAAGCAGCACGTCTTGAATTCTTGAGAGTCGAGAGACTGTGAAAGGTTGGAAGAGAATACCGTAGACGCTTGGTTGAGATCTTGAAGACGAGAGGTTTAGAGGGTGTTCGAATATGTGTCTGGCCCCGCTGTTGAGGGGGAGTTACTGATGTCGATATCATACGGAGTACGCGGCTGTGCGTCAGTCCAGTTTCCAGGAATAGATTGCAAAGGGAGCACCGAGATGGAGTCCGTATGCGTGTACGTAGAGTGTGCATAGGATGGAATGTAAATGGGATAGACTGCATTGCATATCAAACTGTAGAGAACGACGTGTTGTCGAGTTGAGTAGCAGGATCAATAGACGTGTTCCTTGGGACCTAATGGTCACCAACGAACGGGAGGGTTATTGAATCCAGTGAATGAATCTAGATTCTAGACGCCCCAAGTTAGACGCGACCCAGAGGCCGCTCCTCTATTTCTCCCACCTCCTCATCCCACCCAATCCCCTCGGTCGTTACGCTCGCTTGAGGTCACTGAGTCTGAGGAGGATACTCTCTTGTCTAAGACTCTTGTACGGAATATCCAAAATGAAGCGTAATTCAACAAGGGCTTTCGTAGGAACAAGAAGACGAGAAGTCCCAAAGACACCAAGTAAGAGTGAAAGCGGCTCTCGATACTTACCTAATCGATTTAGAAGCGGTCGTAAAAGCACCAGACCCCTTGAAACGCCAATGCCGCTTCAATATCTCTTCCTGGCAATTTCACGAACCAACCACCCGATGATGCTTAAAATGCCTACGACCGGGTGACCCTGACTAGTTACAGCATATCCAATACTTAATTGTAGGGTGGGGTGAGTGCAATATAATTTTTGTAAGCAGTATAGACTCTATCTGGCAGGCAGTAAGCACTTACCAGAAAACCGTAACGCCTCCTTTCGAGGACCACAAACTTCTAAAGTTTGTATCTAACATGAAGCATTTATCCACCAGCCATCCGCTGCCCTTTGTCTCTGATATCGGTGACTTCTACCATTGTCTACTCCGTCTAGTCTGCAGTCTGCAGCTGCACACCCCCTTAAAAAGTTCAAGCCTCAAACGAGCTCATCTTGCCCCTGGCCCCTCCACCCCCTCCACCCCCTGCGGCCCTTAGCCCGTAGCCCTTACTTCGTACTTCCAAGTACTTCGTAACATGCTGGGGCCAAAGGCAGCATGATTATCCAGGATCTTGTCCGTATTCGGTCTAATAATGAATTGACACAATTGCAGAACAGCAGCTCTTGCCGTGGAAGCGGATTTTGATTGGTTGTTCCCCTGACGGCCTTAAGAGACCACGCTCTTGCTCCCGCCCAATCGTCCAAACTCTCTTTTCCCTGCGTGTCTTGCCCTGTCCGCTCCAACGCTCCACTCACTCTGCTTCTCTCCTTCTTCTTCAACCACCACACCGCCCCTTCTTTGTTTCCTCCATCTCCCTCGTTGTCGTCGTTGTCTCGTCGTTGTTCGTAAATCCTCATCCTCCTCCTCCTCTGCCATCCGCCGAGAGATAATCGACAAGAGGCTGGCTGTCTGTTCGTCTGTCTGAGTGTCCGATTGACTAAGTTTGATTAATTTAAGAGAGAAGGAAAAAAAAGCATCCATTCACCAGCATCCAAGAGCCGCCGAACTTGACTCTTCGCCCCAACTTCGCATCGCATCTCATCCCAATCCGCACCCCGAAAGCATCGATATTTTCAACAACACAAATTCTGATCCGACAAGAGACCGCTGAGTGGCCACTGCCCTTTGTTCGCTTTCCGTCTGTTCGCCGTCCGAATCCTCCTTCATCGGGGATCCCAACAACCGCATCGAGTCTGACCACCCATTACTTGCATCTCTTGCATATTCACCCCATCAAATAATATCCTTCGACTGCTTCGCTCTGCCTGACCTGCGTGCTTGCTTGCTGCTTCCTGCTGCTGCTTGACTTCTTTCATCGCCAGATTCCAACAAACCAGCATCGTTCGTCCGTCGTCGCCTCCTGCCTTTCATCATCTTCTGACCCGGTCGCTCTTTGTTGATTGCAGAGCATCGCGCTTTCTTCGAATTCCGTCTCCGCGAACTTTGTTACTACATCAAGCGCCATCTATCTCGACTCGATCCCATCGCGCTTACTTGCCTCTGGTCCTTTCGTCGATCTTCGGAATAGACCTCGTCTTTGTAATTTCAAACAACACGACCACATAGTCAGCGACGCGTTCTCGTTTTCTCTACGGATCATCCGGTTTTGGTCGAACGATCTTGGATCTCGCACCACAAGCAAAAGCTATTCCTTACAAACTTTTCGAAGCTTTCCAACTCTCCACTGCTGCCCGCGTCAAAGGCTTGCCTCCGCTCAGCACCAAGAGCTTTTACAACTACATAATTCTTGCTGTCTTCATACGTACAATTCGATCGATACATCATCGATCCTCTAATTCCGCTAATACTTGTCATCTTGCTCACTTGTTGAGCATCGTCCTATCGACCGCCTTCACTCTCTCGACGTCGAATTTACAATTCCCGATCATCCCGACAATCGGCCCCGATCACACCAGCCATCTTCACACCTGTATAACATCGAAAACATGAGTATGGACGCAGGCGGTCTTGCTCAGATGTCTTACAACAACTTCCCATCCAGCAATGGATTGGGCATGCCCGGTTCTGGCTTTGCTGCCAGACGAGCAAACAATGGTGCCAACTTGAAGCGCCTCTCTTTCCAACAGCCAAAATCTGAGTCTCTGGATAACGGTGCTCCTACACCCCGTACTTCCCGGTCTCACTTGCTTGCAGGGTTGAGAACCGCTCCGAAATCCGCCACTTCCAGCACATTCCCATCCACCGCTCCTCCAAGCCAATTACAACACAACACTGGAGGATTAGGTGCCAGCATTTATGCAAAAGAGGAATCCTATGGCGGACCAAAGACCAGCTTTCCTCATCAACCACAAGGTGGCCAAGGTCAAATGAACTCCCAACGCCAGATGTATCCTGTTCCCGAACAGATCCTCGCACCTCCAGAGATCCAAATCGATGAGCAGCTTCAAGAGAACATGGACCCCAACTTGTATGCCCAGCTGGTAGCTACCAACATGTATCTTGCAGAGCAACAACAACGTCTGCAACAACAGCTTATGAGTGTCCAAGCTGCTGCACAACAATTCCAAGGCATGAATTTGGGTATGGGACAACAACAATTCGCTACCCCACCAATCACTCCTCACAACATGTATCAGCAACAACAGGTCAAGAACAACATGCAACCCATCATCACCCCAGTGATGGGTGCTCAACCCGGCGTCTATTCGTACTTTGACCCGGCCACTGGCCAGCAGACCTACTTCATGGATCAGAGTGGACAAGCGGCCCAGTACATGAACCAACAAAATGCTCAGCCAGCCCAGCCAACCATTCATTATTCTCCTCCACAACAACCAGGCACTCCAAGATTCCAAGTCTCTCCACCACCTCAGTCTGATACTCCAACCTTCACCAGAAGTATCAGCCCTCCAAAGAAGGCTCAATCACCACCACAAGATCATGCTCCATTGCCACCACCGTCTGCCGGTGCGTTCCGTAGAGGCCATCGCAAAGCTACTTCCATGGCCGTGACCATCGACAATGCGTCCCCTATTGAGGGTGGCCCACGATCGGCTCTGTTGCCAAAGACCTCCAGCTTCCCACAAACTCCAAGCGCTGCTGGCTTTGGTCCCGGACAAGCCCGTGCCGGTGAGCACCCGATCCGCCAACCTCGTGGCCCACCTCCTTTGGACGAGTTGAAAGCAAAGCCCACCACCAAGTTTGAAGGTAGCAAGAACTTTGCTACCCGTACACGCCGAAACGCTGTTCACAACCTTGTTCGTGCTGGTATGGAGCGTCGCAGGGCACCTGGAAGTAGCTCAGGAAGTATGTCTCCCGTATCGGAAACTGGCGAAGTAGCATTCTCGGTTTCTTCGGACAATGATTCGGACAGTGGTCGTAGTGGAAGTGGAAGTCTTTCCGGTCGACCAAGCCTCGGAAGCTCACGAACATCTGCTCATGGTGCCATCGGATCTGATCGCCCATCTTCTCGCCAAAAGGAGCATTCTCTCGAGCGTAAATCTGTTGCATCTTTCGACAGCAACTTTACTGCCGCCAGTGTCAGCAGCGATGATGGTCAATCAGTAGGGGGAAGCTTTGCCGCAGTTTTCAAGAATGGAGGAAAGAAGCCTGAACCTATCGAAGGTCAACGAAAGGCACCAATGCTCGTTCTCACATCCGTTGAGAAGCGAAAGAGTTCTCAATTCTAGAGTCTACAACAAAATTGTCAACAAGGGTAGATCCCTATTGTTGGATATACGATCATTCATTGTTTCAGGTCAATTTGATATTGCATTCGACTGTGCATATTGCCATTGCTTTACCTTTTTACGATCAACGAAATTACCGAGTCCTTAATATCAACATTTGAGATACACAAGTACAACAAACGTCACTTTTTTGCTTTCGATCGGTGCTTCTCAGATGGGAGGAGAGATGAGAAGAGATGCAAATACAAACCTTGGATTGTATTCATGGTGGATGTTGCATTTGGATTTTGCTTTGCAGCGATGGTTTGGGGTACGCGTTCTCAAACGTCTGGCGCCCTCGTTTGCTTGTTTTGAATTTTGTTTTGGAACTCGCGAGGCTTTCGTCGAAATATTATGGGCCCGGTTTACATTTTTCGTTTTTCCCTTGTTTTACTTTGATCGATCTCAAGTGGTGGATCCGATTTGAAGATTGCTTACACACACTTTGAAAATTGTTCAAATATATGATTTTCCACTACTACAAATACAACAACAATACAGAAACCAGCCTGGAAGCGAGGTATGAGGGGATGATGGGTTTTCTACATTATGGAGGAATTGGCCAGGGCATTTCTGGGAGGGGGGTTTTGCTGCATACCATTTTGCTCTCTTTGGGGGTGGTGGATGTTGGTTGATTGATTGATTGATTCAGGGGAGCATGAGATGTGATGGGGAGATTGTGTGAATGATGAAGGATGGATGGAAGTCAGAATGAGGTCTGAATTGAATTGAATCAAATGGCATGGAATGGAATGGAAATGGATATATTGTAGCAAAAAAACACACTCCTTTTTTACCCCTTTACAATCATCTACTTGATGAGATGCTTTGAATGTGATTGTGTGTCGTGAGACGAGAATATTCGCACTGAATACAGTTTCCTTGGAACGTGCGAGACGCGACGAGGTGAAGTAACTTATTGCTTTTTTCTTTTTTCTTTTGTTTTTTTTTCAATGGGATATACATCTTCTATCCTGCGCACTATACCGTCTACCTCCTACCTGCCCGATATCAGCTAATCTAAGACCTACCCTCCCTACGCTACCCTATCTTATATCATCTCATCTTGACACTGGGACTCACGGTAATTTAGGTAGTCTCTTTTATATCGAGTATAGGAGGCGGGGTTTTTTTTAATGGAGGATATGTTTAGGTAGGTAGTTGGTTAGGTAGTTGGTTAGGTAGTTGGTTGGGTGGTTTGGTATACGTGTTTGTGCTATGAATTGTTGGTTTACTCACTCCTTATTCTTTACTTCCTCTACATCTTACATCTCACATCAAATCATTTCCCTATCTAGTACCGACACAAGCACGACTACACACCAGGGACAACTACAAACTAATCACAGCCTAAAGAAATTCGTTCGTAGTATTTAGGAGAGTATATTTATCTACTTACTACATTAGTTCTAAATCTCACTTGACAATTATTAATATACTTATCTACCTACCTATCTATACTATCTTACTCTCGGTGACATACTATTATATAGGAACTCCCCTGCTAAGATGCATATATAGGCAGGATACTTACGTAGATAAGTAAGGCGTCTTTAAGGGAGAGGAGAATTAGATTACTCTCCTAACTTGTCACTTCTCTGATGTGACTATGGCGCTTTCATTTGGACTGTTTTTGCATTTGTTAAGGTGTGAGGTAACGTCAGGCTTGGAAGTGGGTGCGATTGTAGGGGTTGGAGAGGGAAGGGTGAGATGGTGTGATAATGTAATAGTATGAGATATAGTAACGACGCAATCTAGATAAAGCAGGGACGGGGAAGTATAGTAGATGTCGCTATAAGCGATATATATAAGAGGGTCTACGAGGTCAGGTGAGGAGAGTAAGGTTTGATTACTTACTTACCTGCTAAATTACTTCGGTGTCGTGTGTATAGCGTGCATTCTATTAAAGAGATGACAGCTCTAATCTTATCTATACTTGCGTAATTACGTGATAAAGTATCTTTTAGGTAGGTAGGGTATAGACGGGGATTACAGGCATAAGTACCTGGTTTTCATGGGGTTTACGATATATGAGATCTTGAGAAGCGGATGGGCTGATGACATAAGATGAGATATTAAAAGTAGATAATACATTGTCTAGTATTTTGTTCGGAGATGTAAATCAAATCGACTTGAATTATGAGCTTTCTTTCATAGGTCAATGTCTTGATTGTTTCGTGAAGTGACTGATGAAAAGAGGCGGGTTTATCTATTTGCCTTGTCTAAGATGAGGAAGGGCTTTAGATACGATACTATTATCGTTGTCGTCAACTCGCTTATATGACGAATGGTAAAGGGTATCGAATCATAAATATCATAAAGCAACCTATCCTTCCATCCTTTTCGCACCCAGAAAATAAGCCGTAAATATCCAAGAACTCCAGCGATACCATGGAATATTTCGCGATAGTCACAACCCAAATTCATCCCTCCCACTCCTACTAGAAATCCTTTCAGCTCTACTCTCCACAACCTTCAACTCCACAGCCCCCCTCCCCTCTTCCCTCTCCTCTTCACCCTCTCCATCTCCGCCGCAAATCCCCTCGGACTAACTCCCCTCCCATACAAATCATCCAACTCCTCCGTACTCATTCCCCTCGTCTCCGGAATCCAAAACCACGCCCACACAAGCAACACCACACTCGTACCCATAAACACAAACCCCGTTTTTGCGCCCAGATTCCCCGAATCCGCGCCGACGTTACACATATACGGCGTGACGAAGGCGAAAAACCAGGTTGTGAAGGCTTGCACGCTGATGCCGAATGATTGGGTGGGTTGGCGGAGGGTGTAGGATGATAGTTCGGGTGCCATAGACTAGGAGACTATGAAGGAGGTGAAGATTTGCCAGGTTATGAGCAGCTTGCTGGGAAGTGTTAGCTTATAGTATAGAAAGATATGGAGGGGGAGGTACAGAATGACGCCCACGGCCCAGACGGAGGGTTTGTTAGATGTGTAGCCTAGTCCACCGACGACGGCTATGCCGATTGCGTTTCCGGCTGCGCCGATAAGGTAGAGTGGGCGTCTTCCGATCTTGTCGCCGAAAATCCAGGATAGCGGGATGATTAGGAGGGCGAGTGCAAAGCTGCCGATGTTGATGTCGAAGGCGTGGATTGCCGGGAGGCCTGCGAGGCCTAGGAAGTAGATATTCTATGTTAAGAATACGGAGCCGATAAGGCCGTTGCCGAACATGAGGAGACAAACTGTCAGGGTGCGTTTTCGATCCGTGCCTTAAAAGCAGTTAATATAAGTTGCCTGACTATCTTTACTTTTCTCCCGTTCGCGGTCGATGCCGGCCTGGAGATGGGCTACTCGTGCGTCGACGCAATTGTTCTTCCCGTATAGACGAGCGACTGCGACTTTTGCTTCTCTGGTTTTGCCTTTTAGAAGAAGATAGTTCGGGGATCTGGGATGTGTTAATAAGCGAATTTTCGGGTTGGAGGGAGGACGTACTCGGGGGCTAGGAAGAATGCAATGAGTAGTATGCCGCCTACAAGCCATTATAATCCTAAAGCTGTTCGAAATGCTACCGGTCGAAGATTAGGAACAAATGAGCGGACGACACTGAGGCCAATGCATTGCATTAAGACTCCGAAGAAAGCTAGTCCACCTAGTAGTATACCTCGAAGTCGTGGTAGTGCAATCTGTAAATTATTTAGTATTTACTCATCTACTAGAATATTATTAATCTCATGGGACATTACGGACATACCTCAGATGCATAAGTTGTGCCTACACTCAATAGGCCACTAACAGCAGCGCTATTGATCATTTTTCCAGCCAAGAGGACCCCTTCTTGACCAGCAATATATTGCAAGGCTACCCCCAGAATCTGCAAGTCATCAGTCAATGCAACGTCCCAAATTTAACGCAGTCCCTTACCGTAACAGCACTAGAACCCATGGCAGTATGTTTCCTCCCAATCCTTTGCGACACAGGACCCGTAACCGCAGAACCAAATATCTGACCTACGCCCGTCATGGAAGACCAGAGAGAAGTCCATATCGATTCAATGTAGTAGGAATTCAACTCCTCGCTAAAGTGGCTAAAGTAGATCTGGAATGCAGACATCGCTAGCGTTGCATTATTCGCGATTGAATCGTAGCCCTTCGATCACAGTCAGTCATGCTATCACCTTGCATTAAACACCTCGACTACTCACATAAGCCGCAGCACATGAATACGCGGCCAAAACTACAAATTGATGAGCGCAGATTCTTGCTTGGATTTACAGTTCAATCATACCGTACAAAAGCGCAACTTTATGTTGTTTACAGGACTCCCATACCCCAAGTTTCCTTTCTAAAGCCTCCAGTTCTTCTCCAAGTCGTGCTAATTCTCGCTCGGAGGGAGTCGTCGCGTCTTCCATGTGATGTACCTCGTCGACCTTCGTCAACTTCTCATTAGCGAGATTTGATTGGAACATCTGCGCGCTGTTCAAATATGGAGCTGTCGCTCCGTTATGGCAACTTGAAGGCACTGGATGTGTACAATATGTGCAAGACCAGGAACTTCCTCATAAATCCAGGGGCACGCACTCGATCATATACATGGCCAGAAGAGTACCACACTCTTGTCTTTGCTTTTTATTCTCAAGGGGCGCCGATGAGTGAGCAGGGGCAGCGATTGCCAATGCGACGCTGCGATTTCCAGGCCTTGGGTTCGGGGGATTTGAGCCAATGATCCTTGTATCACCACATGGCCAATTTGGTGGAGAACTGAGCTGAGGAAGATCCTCGTCTGAAGGATCGGAGATTGTTGAAGATATTTTATGATAGGAAATCTGGATGGAAGAGACGGAATGGACCTGAGCCATTCACGGTAATTCCCCAGTGTCTCCTTTTAGAGATTGCAAGGATTTCACTTTTCGGAAGGTGTGGGACATAACCCTCAATTTGAACTCGTTTCTTCCTGTTATACCTCAGAGTAAAGTCATATAGTCTTCCTTAGGTTTTTTGAAGTAACTCGTAAATACTTTAGTGCTTGGGAAAATACTTAGGCGAACAAGGCTACGTGCATACTATGAAGTAAGATATCATTCTGTCACTCGATGAGCCTAAGGCAAGATAGAGTCAAAAAGACAGTGAAAGTCCCTAAAATGACCTATACTAAGATTCTTTCCGCTCAAGATTACACTGCGCACCTCTCTATCTCTTACTTTGCAGTATCGCTATATTTTCAAGCGTAAAATACGCTTTGAGAATAACAGGAGTGTGTGGAGACTATTGTAGGTACTATCGTGGGTCTATAGCCAACTATAGTATGTCTATACACCCACTTCACCGTGTACAAGTGTTCAAAAGAGGTCAAAGCAGAATGTGGCGGTACTGCAAAGTAAGAGATACACTTTTACGAGAACAGAGGTATCCTGGACATTGACTAAACGAAACCGCCCAATCATGGCTAAACGTGAGGAGTGCACTTAAATTCCCGTTACCGAGAATTGTTGACTAAGGCACTATGCGTATTTTGAAATCCTACACACTTCCTAGGGTCTGCCGTCAAGGGTCGTTTTCGCTTAAATTGCTTTAGTCTACGAGAAGGTAAGAATCCTATAGTATAAGAATTCCAAGAATGATAGATGTATCACATACTATACTTCAATCAAAAATTGCTAGAATGACTCTCAAACATAAGCTAAAACTGTAGTCATCGCTCTATAATCAATCCCGAACAAGCAAAAGAACGAGATGACGGGAAGGTCTTAGAATCGTCATTGACTAGTGATAGATATCTGTCAATATGTGAGGTTTGATTACACCGTCTTGGAAAATGTTGCCAAGTCATTGGAGATGTTTCGGCCTGGAAGTACAACAAAGAGTCTTCGACTAATCCTTAAGAGACTAAGCGAGATCGAAAGCTGACGCATTGTAACCTGCTTGCCTGCTGCCATGAAAGCCTAGTCTTTAGAATAAGGTCATACAAATGAGCGGTTTTCGTGTGAGTGAGCTGAAACTCAAACGGAAAGAGAAGTAAACGCTATATAGTCGGCGAAGCCGTGGAACAATAACATGGTAACTCAATTAAGAAAAGTAAAAGAGCTATACCCGACTCGGCATTTCACATGCACGCAGTAGTAGACGAAAGATAGTGTATGGTGATATTGTTCTGTATACTAAAATTTTCTTAATTGATGGAATATTATTAAACTAGATGACTACCCTGAGAATCTCTCCACTGCCACTGACTACCTTTGATCTCACACCTTGTTCTCACGGCCTACCTCGACAGACTAGCAACCCACAGTAAATTCCCGCTTAACCGAGTTTCTACCCCTGAGTCGCTTCCAACTCCGTCTCCGACTTAATCCTAACAAGACCCTTACGTCGTGCCATCCGCACTCGATGAACAGCAATACAAGCAAACACTATAAGCGTCATAGTAATCAAAATCATCAAAAGGGAAAGACCTAGTCTCAGGTACATAATCGGTTCGTCTCTGGTCGGAAGATGTGAATAACCAGAATTGTTTTGATACAATCCACACTCCCCACCAAAATCGCAGACTGCCCACATCGTGCACTGAGTGATCCATCCCCCCCACCATCCAACTAAAACTAGAACCAAGATTGTGATGGGTCCAGCACGAGAATAGTAGTGGGAAGCTAGCTGGCCGATAGCGGCGCACGCTGTGATCAGCGGCCCGAAAAATTGAGTGAGAAAGATGTCACTGACACAAGTTAGTTGTAACCGAAAGCAATTTACAGGGATTGTCTTACCCTCCACGTGTTCTATGAAAGTCGTATTCCCTTGTGGATAGGTAATCGGACGTAAGAATCGAGCTGATGATGATGAAGGGGATTTGTATTACGAGAATCGCGCAGAGCAGATACACCGACCATCGTAAAGATCCGCTCCACCTCTGGTCTTTGTTGATAGACGGAAGTCTCATTATGAAATGGACTAATCTTCGTAGAAGGTTCGGGGTAACAAGTGGTTGGAGAAGTAGTAACCTTTGTCGATAGTTGCACACTTGCGGTTTTTGGTGGAATTAGTGCTTGGTGGGCTATCTTATATAATTCAGAACGTTTGTCTGAGAGACATGTCGGAAACATATTGGGAGATGAGGGAGTAAAAAGATGCTAGTGGGGCTGTGTTGTTGGTAAGGTCTCGCCAAGGTGGCCGGTTTGTGTTGGTTGCTGCGGACTGTTGTTTTGTTTAACCTGAGCGTGTTTTAAAACGAGCATCGGTTAGCGCTGAATTGCCTGCCTGGAGCTCCTAGATATCTGGTTGGCGGTCCTCAAATGCTACCCTGCGGTACGTAGGTGTAACACAACATTTTGTGCCCAAGCAATCAATGGTTGTAGCTTCCATTAGAGCCACGCGGCTATGAGGATCATGGGATTAGGTTGCTACCGACATGGCAACGTCACTACCTTCCGATGACATTGATGGATAAAACGGAAAAAAGCAGTGTAATTGCATATATAGCATTTACTGTTCTGAATGTCTCACATTTCACTTGCACTTGCACCACTGTAAGTTACCTATACCTTGCGCCCAATAGTAAGTAAAGCCCGATTAACTGTTGCAATAGTAGAATTCGGTCTGTCGCGTCTAACCTAGAAGTATTAAGAAAACGACCTCTGAGTGACGACGTTGATGTAAATAACGCTTTCGCCTACAATTACGCAAAAAACCTCGCACCAACAATGCCAGTAATCTATCAACGAGATTTCCTGGATAATTACCGTACTTTAGACCCTTCTGGTTGTGAATCTAGAATAGAGGCACGCGATCCCTCAAGGAGACGTACTGGGCCTTTCTCTTCCTGAATGAGAAGTTTAGTAAGACAGGAAACACGTAATGCACTCATGACTGGGCTTTGTATATTGAAAACCAGGCGCAGCTGATGTCAATTTACGTGTACAACTTTCTCACTCCAATAGTGCTCAACTGATAGTGCTACATTGCCCTCGATATCCAACATGTCGTCTTTATATCAAGTTTCTCTTGTCCCACAGGCCGTGCTAGACCGCGGCACATTCGTTTGATCCAAATCTACTCAATGTGCCAAGAGTTAGTCGATATTAATTCTACGTCAAAAGCGTGCATTTGATTATCAGGCTAAGAATAGACGTAAGATCTGTATGGCCAGAAAAAAAGTACGTTATGTTGGATAATGACTCAAATTTCGAGCTAGAGCTATGGCTTCAGGCTACCAGCTGCGCAAGACTGAGCGCAGCTAGCACTGCCTTTCTGTCTTTGAATAAAGTATAACGAAGGTCCTATTCGGACTTCTACTGGTGATCGGCAGATCTCGCAAATGTATGGATATTTAGGGAATCCGAACACTGCGGTTTCTGAAGACCATGAAAATTTCATTTACAGAAAGCGCTCTGTATCTAGAGAGCCGACTTAGCTACTTAAGTAGTTTATAGAGAGCCCTCAAAAACTTGAGCAAAGCAACTCATGCATTGGAAGGATTGTCTTGATCCAGACCGGGCCATTGAAGCCAACATCTCTCTCAGCACGGCCAGAAGTCGTCTCGAAGGATCTGTGCTTAGAAGGCGTCCAAACCGCTGAGCCGCTGTAATGAGATTATAATATTGTTTGTTGGCGTTTGATCCTTTGACTCTGCCTCCAAAGGAAGTGTTCCTCGTGTTCTGTTCGTCAGAAGACGATGTAGTTCAAGTTGGAAATTTGCGAGGCGGAGATGAGCGTTGAGTATATAGGTCTAGAAGTCCAAGAGAGATTTGACAGCACACTACCTGCTCTTGTCTTCCTTGAATTTTCCGTTGAATAGTCCGCCCTTACATTTGCTGCAATCTCTCGCCTCACCAGACCCCAATACCACGCTTCATTATGGCTTATCTCGCTATCTTCAATACTCTGTGTTTTTTTATGCCAGCAGCGCTTTCAATGCCAATTTCTGACAGCTTCGGGGTAGCGACTATTGGAAACCCCTCCCAGAATCTCACTCTCGTTGATCGGCAAGATAGGCCACCAGGAATTCCATCTGGGTCCCTTCCTGGTAGCGCTTTCACCAATCAGTGGGGCAAAGAAGCTGCTTTAGCTGCTGCTCCGATTTGGCTTTTTCCGATTATCCACCACAAAGTAAGACTTTCACAGGTTTATATTCGTTGAAAATGTTGATAACTTACGTCGAGGCATTGGATTGTAAGCTAACGTTCATTGTAGTCAAGTTGCTATCCAGAATCTGGAGTTGACGTGGACTCAAATGGACAAAAAAAGAATCCTGGTACTGCTGTTCCGGCAGGGCATACATATCTTGAAGCAGGCGATGATTGTACTGACCCAGGTGAATGGTTTGGCCAATATACGAAGTCGAAACCTTTTCCAAATTATATCGACGCCAGACACTGCGTAGATAAGGATGTATGGAGGGTCAAGTATTATATATACTATGTGTACGTGCTTACGATTGCCAAATGTTCATTGTACTAACAGTCTTCGTAGGCATGATGGTGTTGGAGGCCCCCTAGACGTCAGTGGCCATCGACATGATTGGGAGTATGCTATGGTACAATGGAAGAAAAACCAAGGGCCTCTGGACTGGTGGCATCGAGATGTATATACTGTCATTTTTCTGATTAGAACGGTAGCTAATAAGGGTTTTCAGGCAGTCGCGCTTTCGAAGCACGGAGACGACGAGATGCGAGGATATGGAGATGTTCAAAGCGTCGACTACTCGAATGGCGATGTAGATCGAATGGACCAATCATATAAAGCGCATCCGAAGGTATACGTGGGTTTCTATAAACACGCAAACTTCTTTTCCAAGAAAACCGACTATGAAGCGTATATGGCCACGGATGTGGAATATCGGTCAGACGATTATTACTACATGGCTGAATCAGATACTATTCGACCTGTTACTGACATAAATAGTAAGTAATTCAAAAACTGTTGAGATTGCGAGCATTTGTTTTAGTCACGCTAATGGCTCGTCGATATACAGAAGCCTGGAGTTATGGCCATGCAACCAATCCAAATCAACAGACAATTGAACAATTTTGTAAATAGCGACCGGGCTAGTGAAGTCTGACATTCAATCTTAACGAAGAATATTGAATGTAGCTTTAAGTTTGGTGGAAAAGAGGTCAAACAGGAGTTAAAGCCACAGTTTTCATCCAATCATAGTAGCTAGCTTTGGTAACGAAATCCGATCTACGTTCATATCTATTTTCAATCATTCCACATGATTTACTGCTCATTTATTCTCTCTGTACAACCAAGTGTATTCTGTCGCAGCATGTTGCATGCCATTGTTTTCCGATGCACACGAGGGTCTCCTTGGTGGGGGGATGGCTGGACAGACGGTGATACTTGCGACACTTCAAATATGTATCAATGAGCAGCTTACTTACCACTCTTTCGTTGATCTCTCGAAACAAGCTTTTGATTACCCACCGTTTCTTGGAAGCTGAAATACCTGATTCCCCTGCGGAAGCTACCTACATAACTACAATGAGGGTCAGGTATTACCCCCTGACCTAAGCGAAATCAGCCAATTGCGTGCGCCAAGCTTTGCCAACAGAGACTTGCCTTCAAGTTTTGTTCCAATTTCATTTTGTCACCGTTTGTCCTCCATGTTCAATCTTCTATATTCAGAACTGTATGTATCCTCTCAGCGCTTTGCTTTTGCCACAGCCAGAATCTCCAGGATCTGATTCACGTCCTCGTGCAATGTCCAAACGACGGTTGCTTTTACGAATCAAGGATGGATAAATCTATCTCCTTCTCCGTGAATCAAATAGTTTTCGTGCTGGGAGTTCGTGCACCTCCTGTGAACCGAACGCGCATGTCCCTGTCGTGGCCCAACTTTAATAGCGTCCATTCACTATATGTGCGATTACAACGTAGCAGACTAATTTTCTAATTACTCAGCGAGACAAAATATCAAAGCTCTACAGGTGGCCGTCACAATGTATGGACACATGTATAGCCAATAGCAAGATCTGTATCTGAATGTTTGTTCAGCAGAAGTGAATATTCCGTAGTACGTTTCGAGCAAACTACTGATCTCCACAGCCTATAAAATACGCGTCCATTCCAACTTTTCCACGTATCATACAACCGAACACACAGTGCCTAAAACGATTCCTCCAAATTATCAAAAGGCACGGCACCCCGAGCACAGACTTTGCAGAGTTTCGCAAATAACTTTGCTGCCGCATTAAAGATGTCTCCCCCAACACAAATACAAACACCCCGCCCAGACGAAGACGAGTGGGAACTCGTAACGAACGAAGAAGCAAGCCCGCCCTCTCCCCGAATCTTCAAGTACAAGCCCGTCGTACTCACTCCCACCTCTCGGTATAAGTCAACCCAAGCGACTATAGAAGAGTCCGCAACCGAAGAAGACCTGGCATCAAAGCAACAAACCCTTTCCAGCAACGAAAAAGAGCAAAACAGCAGAGAAGCAGAAAAGTGGATCAAAGTGCAGAGGGAAAGAGATAGCAAACTCATGGAGGGTAGAGCTGGTATGTTCGATCTGTCTAGCGAGTTGTGAGACTTCTCAAATATAGCACGCTGACCAACATAGCCGACATTCGACGATGGCAAAACCTTATGAGTGCTAGCGCGAGGTCCCCGCCACCAGAAAAACCCACGCCAACGACGTTCAAGGAAGGCGTCAAGACAACTCTACGCACTACGCCGAAGCTTCCAATCAAACGACAAAATTCAATTTCGTGGGCCGGTGAACAAAGCCAAACGCCTAAGGCTGGTAATGACGACAATAATCAGTCTTCTGATTTCAGTTCTGACGCGAGAAATGGTGCCAAGACTTCTACGGAGGAGGAGGACAAGACAAAGAAGGGTAGTTGGATGTCTTTGGGGTCTTGGGGCGATAGATGGTAGAGAGACTGGTTACGGCATACCAGGGTCATTCACGCTGAGATGAGGCGTGAAGAATACGTGAGACATCCTCACTGGTATGACTGGAAAGGAATATGGAGTGAGTGACTGTGTGTGATCTGGTTGCGAGCAACGTCGAGGACCGTCAGAACTGGATCAGTGTCTAGAGACCTCATAGAATTAGCAATAAAAGAGAGCAACATGACACAAGCAATTTTGGTCTTCGAGTGTATGACAAGAGAGTTGCAATTATGAATGTGAATTTCAGCAGATATGAGCGCCCTGGAATTGCACTTGTCCTTTGCTAAGGGCATGTCTTGCAACATGTTGATGGACGCAATTCCGAGAAAGGGAATTTGTGGGTTCAAAGATAAAACCATGTCCATCATTATTGATGTACAAAATATTCAGCTGCTCGAGTCCTCTAAAGACAAAGAACGTGGGCAGTGAAAACTGATAAAGACACGCCGGTATGCCATTAATGGTCTTTCAGTTTGATGGGACGGGCCGTAGTACATTCCTGCCCGGGTACTGAAAGAATAACAATTCGCTCAGATTGCGAAGCCGGATTCGGTTCGGGCGCGGCTTCTATGGAATCTGGGTCGATGTGTAGACTTTCTTCAAAAGTTTCCCAAGTATGCTCTTCGAGCTTTGGATTGAAATGTTAGGTTATTTTCGGTTTACAAGTTCTTCACAGTAGTAATGATTTACTACAGCAATGTTTACTCCTGCGATATCGACCGACGAAGAAACCACAGTCAACATCAGTGGCATTTAATATCTGTTGATCGAAACCGTAGGTCAATCTAACATGCCACAACTACCGCATCGCTTCACAGCTAATATTCTCGATCCTAGGGTATAGAAACTTTCCTCCCACTGAGCTTCAGCCATGTTATCCCAACACCATTCACTCTATTCCCCGTATGCAGCGGGAACAAAATCAGCGGAGCTTACCTCCAATCATTCCGCACCACTTATCTAGACCTAGACGATATCTTTCAGCCAGTCTTCCTAAACAGCATCATGAATTTGCATGTAGGCATTGACCTTATGCTTATCGACCTTCTGCATAAAGCTCTGCAAGTAGGAAATATACCTGCGACGGCGCCGTCTATATTCAAGGCTTGATTTTGAGGTCTTTCATAGGGCAGAAGCGATCCTGACGGGCTTACAGGTATAAAATAGATGAAGGAGAGTTCCAGACAGATAACAATGGGCTGTGTAGAGAAAGGCTAGTAATGTCTCATTCACTTTCACTTATAACACCGCGTATAAGGTATCTCGCGGCTCCTTTCTTGTACATGTCCTCTTGGTCGTGATAACCTTCCGACTACTTCCCTCCTGTCTATACTCTACCCAATGCACTGTGAGGTCGCGTCCTTAAGATGCCCAAGTATCTTCGTTCTCACTCTCAACTACCCGTAACTAATTCTTGCGATGAGACTAGAGGAGCTTGTAAGGATAAAGGCGTGTCATACGAGGATCCATTAATCGGGTGTCGGCGCTATATCGAGGGGAATGATGTAGCGTATAGCATTGATGTAGTCACTGTGTGGCTTTTCGGTTATGGTGCCCGTAGCTGAGCAGTATAGCTGCGGAGCCGATGATCCTGCAGATGATCCTGTGGTATAGATTGGGGGTGGCATAGTTCCAGAGGTAGTCCCAGCTTTCCTGAACGCTACTCAGAAATGGTGTAGCGTTGCGGAGAGATATCTGCACACAAGCGAGGGGTAAGACGAGGTAGACCGCAGGAAGTGACAATGATGCTCCTTGACAACCATCATTGCCAGTCATCACACTACCACCATTCAATTTCCCACCCCTCTATAAACCTCCCTCAAATCAAACCCATCCACCTCCCCCTCCGCCACCTCTCCCACCACTCTCCCGGGACATCCCGCCACCACCGAAAAACTCGGCACCACCATATTCGGCGGCACAACCGTCCCATCCAACACCCTCACATAATCCTTCAAGATCGCAAACTTCCCAACCACGCATCCCGCCCCGATATTGACATGCGAGCCAATAAGCGCCGCCTCTACAATCGACGATGCGCCGATGAACACATGATCTGCGATCTTGAGTGGATAGTGCGAGAACGTCCTACGCTGAATTAGTACCCGTCGCCAGCTTCTATCCGCCGGAATTACTGGCTTGCTAGCTTACCCTTTATACATCTTCCCCGGCGGCCTCAACTCACATCCACGACTAAAAAAACAATACCGTCCAATCGCAACCGCAACTGGATTCCCCCCTGTACCTCTGTCGCCCGGCTTCGAGCTCTCGCTCGATGAATACGTTCGCAGCAGATCGCCGCGGATGATGACTTCTGCTTGTATGACGGTCTTGCCGCCAAGGATGATGTTCGTGGTGCCGATGATTTGGGAGCGGCGGGAGACTTTGTTGCCGGTGTCCTGGGAGGATTAGATGGGAGATCGCGGCGGAGAGGAAGGAGGGGACTAGGGTACCGTCTCGATGTATTCGCCTTTGGTTGGTTTTTTGGACATTGTGAGGGTTCGTCTGAGGACTTGTCAGGAGAGAGGAGTGCTGCTCATCGAAGCTCCATGGATGTTGTGAGATTGTGTGGAAGGGTCCGTTTGCGCGGCCGTGAATATTCGAGCATGATGTTGAGGTGGACGCGTTTGATTATGTAGCGGCGGGATGCAGACGCGCTTCCCCAGATTCTTGGGAGAGCTATCCTTGTCGCCAAGCCCGATTCGGCTAATAATGAAGTAAGCACGAATTACCTAAGCATGGAACCCGGAAAGTTCACGTCGGTAGGACAAGACTGCAAGTAGCAGTTGTTACAAAAGTGCGTCAACGCATGCTTTGTTGTACTTGGTATGCTACTCAACGTTCTTCGGCCACCCATCCAAGAGGCGATCATCCTAACAAATATCCTCCAACGCGCTTGTTCTTCAAATACTCAAGGTCAGGATGGAGTCAACCAGGACTTATCCACAATCATCACCACACTCTATGTAATATCTCAATACCCCACATTCATATCAATACATCATTCGTAACCCCTATGGTCAGGTCCATATACCCATCGGTCGTTCGTACATCGGAAAAGCCGACACCGGAAGTCTAGTCGTACCATTCCAAGCCCATCGGATCAATGAGCCTTGGCTGGGATTGTCAGCGCATCATAGTCGAATTCAGCCAGACTGTTGGACTGACAATGTCGTATCCTCCAAATAGTTGATCTCATTTGACGACTCTGGAGGTACGATATCGTTGACATCTCTTACAAATACACCGTCCCCTGCGATTTTCCAGCCATTGCCTGATCGCTTGACATATTCGACTATTCAGCATGTCAGTTTACCTGTCATAGTTCATGGATTTTATACTCGTCTTGTCGGACCAAGAAAACCCCCAATTCACGTACCAGCCATAAGCCATGCATCTCTATCAGCTGCATCGCCAGATTCAAAAATTTGAAGATGCTTGTAATTGCCAGAAGGCGGAGAATTAAAAAGCTCTCTCACTATAGATGCGTAGCAGCTGTTTCTCTCCATCCATAAGTCCTCTGGCTGGACTTGTGTCATTTTACTCGGGACATCCATAATATCATTACGTGGGACCAACTGAACGTAAATCTTGTCAAGCCTTGGAAGGTTCTCAGCGAAACTTCGAAAGTGCCTTTCCATTGGGAATATGCCAATATAGGACATCTCTCGGATGGTAGGACTGATGAATGGTTTGTGTTCAAGCTCTCCAGCACCTACGATATCGGATAAAATCTAGTTGTATTAAACATAAAACGGCATAGTGTCCCTGAAGAAACTTACGGAAGGAGCTTGTCGTAACCAAAATTCGTATGTAGCATAAGCTCGAATAAAAGAGCCTTCGTTTAGCAACAGAGTTGTCCATGGTTGAACGTCAAATATTGCAGAAGTCTCGGCGCGTGGCAATTCCCATGGTTCCAATGGAGTTTCATCACTTGAGCTTCGCACAGTTGAACCTTGTGCATTTTCCGAGGAAATATCATGAGCTGGGTTATGATCTGGAATATTATCGGAGCTGGTGTCTTCGGATGAGCTCTCAGAACGCTTCAGGTTCTCTGCATTTAAGCCCTCGGTAACTGGTTCAATTAGCTCTCGTGTTTGAGTGTTGGTCGAATACTTGGGGGCTAAATTACTTCCGAGAGGAGCATCAAGAGAGGAGGAAGCTCGCTGAAGGCGAAGATAGTGACATGGACAATCAAAACTCCACGCATCTTCCAGGAACACATGACACGAAGTAAGAGCCCCGAGAGCAGATGGATGGGCGACAACCAATAACTCAAGAGGATCAATGACCTTGAACAAGTCGTACCAAAAGGGCGAGAAGCCCATCAAGCGATATTCACCATCCGAATCGATAGCCACCTTCTTGCCTAGCACCAGAAGCGTAAAGCTAGTTATGAATTTCCGCAACGAGTGTAGCTCAACGAATTCGAAAAAGGGTGCCGTATGCTTGTTCAAGACAGGTCTTTCAATCTCTGGATCTGAGATGATTAATCGAGCATGTTTGAAAAGAACCGGTATCGCGAGCGTCCGCCAGCGTCTCGAAACTGATGATATTGACTTCATATTCGTCGTCGTAGAATTAGTTAATTCATAAGTCGGCTCGTCGTGGAGCCCATCGTCAGAAGGCTTGGCTCCATCCAAATAGCCGAAGATGTTCGACAGAAGCTCGTTCGGTAGTCTTTCGATGTGTGCGATGGTATTCGCGCGACTGCTGGAAGGGGGAGGAGTTCCGGCTCCCACATCGTGAACATTGTCGTGATTCCCCTCCACGTCTGCCGCAGTGGCCGCAGATGCCAAGTCTATAGTCTCAAATGTGCCCAGGTCTTCTGACTGTGTAGTATTTCCTGGTGACACGTTCTCCATAGATGCAGCAATCCGGGCTGCAGGTGGATACACTCTGGTGGGATCTGTGGAATCCATGGTGCTTCGAGTACTCCAAAGGCTATTCAGATAGGTTAACGTGGGTCTGACACAGAAACATGTGCCCATGTAAGGTGGATCACTTACCTGTACTGTACCGTTCGTGCGGTCGCGGAAGCTCAATGACAATGCGATACTGGATTGAGAAGCTCAAAGCTCAAAGGTCCCAGCTGGCTGGATTGATGCAATGCTCGTGTGCGCACAGACTGGTCTCTAACGGCCACATGGGCTGTCTAATCCTTGGGGTTCCCTTTTCACACACATACACACTATTAGAACACCTCACGAAAATATACAAGGCACTTAAACTCAGGTTACTAACTAGACTTATATTACTAGGTATAGGTGTCAGGTATACTTA
>QYAH01000339.1:0-25098 GCA_003988945.1 Chaetoscypha palmicola | reverse complement strand
AGTTAATTAAGCTAAATTAAAGCTCTACTTCTTCTCTTTTAAGGAAAGTTATAAAGAAGTAATTATCTCTACTCTATAAGGAGTAATTAATTATCTCTTGTCACGACTCTTTGCTTACTAATACAATCTTGCTTACTAATCTAGGTTTCTCTCGCGTGTCGCTCTCCCTCTCCGGACCGTTTCTCCTAGGAAACTATCTTAAATCTTAAGATATCGAGATAAGAAAAACTATTAGAGGTTCTCCTAGACTAGACGATCTCTAGAGTATAGGTAGGGTAGCTCTAAGTGTCGGGGTTGTTAAATAGTAGAGGTAATCGGAATAGCTGATCACGACAGCGCAGTTTTTTAGACGAAGACTCCGCGCGCGAGGCAGTACTTCTATACTAGATAAAGAGTTAGTAGGTCCTTAAAATGTCGAAATGTATAGAGTAGAGGCTTAGCTATTAAGGAAAGTTATAAAGAAGTGTTAGGGAGTTAATAGTAAGGAGATATCGCGAAATTTCTAAAAGTTGACTTGTGAAAACAGCGCAGAAAACACTAAAAGCATTACATCTTTGACTCAGACCCTCCGGTAATAAGCAGACGTAGATTCCCACGCCTTACCTATTCTAGCCTAGTCTGGCTGCCTAGATGCCTTAGGCATCTGCTTTTACAGCGCTTTTACAGCGCGTGGATGCCTTAGGCATCTGCTTTTATAGCGCGTTTACAGAGGAGGGTATGAGAACTGAGATAATTGTATGTATCTAATTGATGATGAAGATGGCAGACGCTACAGTACAAATTTGAGAATAAGTCTCTGCTCTGCGCACGGTCCTGTAGGCTTAGTAAGCACTATTTTCAACACAGATAGGTCTACAGTACACATTTCCTTGGCGATCAAAGTACCATCTTAGTCGAAATTCGTTTATTTGACAAGCGATTCGGCGTGGGAAATCCCAGAACTCAATAGTGGGCTAATGGAATCAATGTTAATTTTGTTTCCAGTGTTCATTCTTACACTTGAAGTCTCGATGGCTCCGTTACTTAAAAATTGATTATGCCCAGCGTCAAAACCATATTAGAAATATGCCACAACTGTCTCATATGCTCTTTTGATCTTTACATGACAGTCGATCCACAACAAGTTCCTCTGAACTAGTCATCCAAAACTTGCTGCTTCCGACGCCTGCTTAGCTAATGATTTACAGTCATCAAGATAATATGCACCAAGCTTACTCACCAAAAAAAGTGCGATRTGCACCAAATCCAATTGAAGATCCTTCGAAAAGCTGGAAAGGGGAGGGATCTACAAGACTTTTGAGTTGGGTAATTTCTTTGTCAGAAGGTGGAGGTGGCGGTTGTGGGAGATGAAGACCAGGGTGGGGAAAAMATAGGACATGTGCTAGAAAGGGCTTGGGATGATGATTCTTAAGCAAAGTAGCGGAAAAGGAGTTGAGACGTCTTGGACTAAGCCGTCTACTTAAGCAGGCAAGGAAAGTGCTGCTACGTTGAGCCGGCCGATTGAAAACTTTGACAGTGACTATAGATTGTGCCGCACTGAATTCTGGTTGAGACTAGACGTAGAATTTAGAAGACAAATTACAAGTGATCGTTCTCTTGGCACGACAAAGATGACTCCATTAGAAATGAAAATAAGATCCTCCCTTCCATTCCATCAGTAGATACTTGTTTTCAATTACAACACACATTACTCCACTGTCATCTCCTCATCGTCCTGCTATAGCAAGTATCAAATCAGCACCTCTCCTGGCTACTTCGCGCCAGTAGTTTCTTGCTCCAATGACGATACTGGCAATTTTAGCCGCTAGAGCAGTGTCACTTCTTGCTGCATAAGAATAATATGCGCCAATTAATGCAAGTACGAAAATCCCGTGTTTCAAAGATGTGGCTAGAAATCGTTTTCGAAGACCTTGGGAAGTTTGTTCAATGGTCCAATCGCTCCAAGTTGGGAACATGCAGCGTAGTGTGTAATTAGTTTGTGAGTATCTGTCAACTTAATTAGTTTAAAATAAATAGAAGAAAAAGAATTGACCTACGGATAAGTCGTCGAATTCCATCCATTCTCGTCCCGATACCAGTTATGACATCCCCCCATACTCCAAACAGTATCTTTCAATGCCCCCTGGATATCCTTCGCCCATTTCAACTCCACCTCTTTCTTTACCTCTACAATCTCTGCATCGCCTGATAGAAGTGGTTTTACCAATTTCAAGATCAGACCAACCGTGTTCTCCGTCGCGAGAATTACACTAGAGTGTCCGGTTGCGGTATTGGGTCCGAACACACAGAAGTAGTTTGGAAAATCATCGAGTGCTGTTCCCATGTATAACTGAGGACCTCCTCGTTCTCTCCAAACATCTTGTATCTCTTTACCCGAGCGCCCAGTGATGGTCAGCGGGCATATCCATCGTGTCGCTTCGAAGCCGTTTGCGAGGATGATGACGTCGGCTGGGATGGTTACTTCTTCACTTGAGGATTTGCTGAGGGTGTCATTTGAAGGCGGGTATGTGCGTCCTGGGCCGAGAGTCACGGTCTTAGCTGATACTGAGGTCAAGGGAAGGGTGGTGAGTTCGATTTTAGGGTCGTTGAGGCCGGGAAACCACGTTGCATCGAAGATACGTCGTTTACAGCCGATCGAATAATTTGGCGTTAAGATTTCGTGGTACCTCTCTGGCACTGTGGATTTCATGTGCTGAATCATACGGGCTTCGTATGCCTTACGCTTCTGGGCTGCTAACTCTGTAGCTCCAAATATGGTCTTTTGAGGAATGAGCTTAGTTTCTAAGAAGAGCTGTCACTCCAATCATATAGGGGATAACTCACCCATGCATATTCCGCAGACCAAAAGACTATTGCTCGCATTAAGGTGTTGAACCCTGGAACATTGGTCATCATCCATCGTGAATTACTTTCCCATCGCTTCAGACCGCCCGGAGGATCTGTTCTAGGAACAACCCTGATTCGGAACGTTGAAGTCAGTAATAAAGTACCAGTGACCATCCGATGCCCAGGTCCATAAACACTTCGGGTGCACAGAAATGTGAAGGACTGAGTTTGATACGAGCTTACCAAGGAGGGGATCTCATAAGTTGAGTGACAGCTTTAGCTCCATACTTCTTCGTCAGGTGAGGCACGAACTGTGCGGCGCTACAGCCGGTGCCAATCACTATCACATTCTTGTCTTTGAGGTCAACGTCAAATCTCCATCTTGCAGAGTGAAAAATATCTCCTGCAAAGTCTTGATTGCCTGGAAGGCTATCGGTCCAGGTATTAGGCTGTGTCAATCCACCCACACCACTGATGAGAACTTTTGCTCTAATTGTTTCTTCTGAGACGATGACAGAACCAACGCCTTTTTGTAAGATTCTCTGGGAGCGTTCACGTGAACTAAGATCACCTGTTCCAACCACTAAATGCTGAAGGGTGATCTCCCAGACTTTCTCAGATTCTAGCCATGTGCATCCCTTGACGTCTGTGTTGAGCTGGATTTTATCGATGATTTCGTAGGTGCAACAAACATCTTCTAAATATTTTGCAATCTCTGAGCCTCCTGGATGGAATGTTGACCAATTGGGATTCGGACAGAAAGAGAAAGAATAGAACACTGCTGGTCTGTCACTCTATTCAATGACAGTAATCGCGAGGGGAAATATGTGCTTACATGTCACACGCAATGCCAGGGTAATTGTTGATATACCACGTCCCGCCGATGCCTGCTTGCCTTTCGAAGATTCGGAATTGATCGAAACCAAGAACTTCCTTCAGACGACATCCCATAGCAATACCTGACTCTCCAGCTCCAATAATGACCACTGGATAGTATGTGTAGCTCTCCGCCTTGGATCCATTCTCCCGACGGATTTTATTGCCATAATCCTAGATGTTTGGCATTAGCTAGTCGTCTCGCTTCAGATGGCGATGATTTACAGTGGTAGAGCCGGTGTATAGAGGAGCCATAATGTTGTCGGCATTCCCGTCAGGTGTATCCAGTAGTGAGTTGGAGGAGGAAGGGAGAGGGAGTTGGATGTACGGACTTATTTGAATCTATACCATGCCCCTGTCTAGAGTTGCCGGTCCGGGGAAAGTTTGGAAGCGGGCCGCATGTAAGTGTACCGTACGGAGCGGATGTCCTATCCTAAAATTCCGACATTTCCGATTTATCGATTCGTCGATTATCGCCTAAATCGCTATATAATCGATAATACCTTCTACTCTAACATACTAGGGAGTTGAGAGTAGGTTGCGAGGACGTCAACAACAAGTTGATTGTTACTAAGTACTTGGGGTATATGTAATTGAATTTTCAAAATATTCAGGTACAAGTACAAGTATCTTTTGAAGTACCGAGCCTCGAGCTAGGTAGGTGCTTGGTGTCATCGGTGTTGCGGCGCTAGTGTCGCAAACCACGCGAGTAGGGCTCCGAAGTCCGAACATAACTACTTCGTACAAGCACGGCTACAACGACGACGACGACGACGACGCCAACTACTGTACGACCAAGCAGGCACCCCTTTGCGGCAACAGCCCCTCAAGTCATGCTGAGGTCTGGCCTACGCTTCCCGAAAACATTACTACTGAAGACACGATGTCGCTACAACACCTCTGCCGCACCGGCTCAGAAGAGTTCACTCCCGTCAGTCGAGGAAATTCACGCCCCCTTCAGTGAAGTCGATGTCGACCTATTTCGCACAAGAGCGTTCATACCAGAAACACCTATCGTTCTGAGAACACCGGTGATAAAGCATAAGTCTGAGACGAATCGCCCAACCCAGCATTCGCTACCTGCGATCAACAAATGGTTCTACCGTGGTCTCTCTGGTCTCCATCAGTTCCGTGAGACCATCCTGCCTTACGAACTGACTCTCGACCTGGACGAAGGTTCTCTGGCGATGGACCTGGACGATGTGTCGCTAGAGAACCTTCGTCCATTACTCCCAAATTTAGACACAACTCCTCGCAAATGCTTTTACCGATTCAACGCCCCATTATCTCTATTCTTGGACGCTTATAGCGAAGAACCCCGACGAAAGCTCTATATAGCACAAGCTCAAATCGCCGATTTACCGAAACAAATGCGAAATGATCTACCCACACCGAAGCTAGTGAGAGAAACAGGAAAGGGGGATGTGTACGACGCGAATTTATGGATGGGGCTTCCRGAGACATACACGCCACTACACAAAGATCCAAATCCGAATCTGTTCGTTCAGTTGGCAGGTAAAAAGATAGTCCGGTTGTTCCCTCCGGAGGTTGGGAGATCGATATTTTGGGAAGTTCAGCAGAAAATAGGACAACAAAGTTCGTCTTCTCTTCGGGGTGAAGAAATGATGAATGGTCCTGAGAGAGAAAACCTGGAAGAAGCTGTATGGGGGCCGGATGTGCCTCCCTCACTACTCTATGCTGTTCTCCAACCAGGAGATGCCCTGTTCATACCGAAAGGCTGGTGGCACAGCATAAAAAGTAAGGGTCATGGCTGTACGGCATCTGTGAACTGGTGGTTTAGATAAGTGTACGTGACAGACCTTTTGAAAAGTGGGAATTACTTCCGTGATGAGGAAAAGCAAATCCGGTGGGGTTCGGCCTTGTTGTCCTTATGCCTCTCGTCAAGTGCGAGTATCTTGATCGAGGTGCTTGTATACATTGATCATCTATGTATACGATCGGGGAATTCTAATTCGAGAGTTCTGACGCGCTATCTTGGATGGCGACGAGTCTTCAGTGGGCTGCCCCTCGGATCGGAGACTAGCAGAGATAAGGTGTCCTACATCACGATAGATACTATGACACCTCGGAGTCTATCAACCGACCCCCATTCTCCCTCTTGTGTCCTGGGATGTTATGTATCAGGGCCTCGTTTGCTGCAGCCAGACCCTTCTTTCCTTGGGCGTACATCATGCCTTGGTTCCACTCACCGAGATACAATTTCTTCTGCCTAATCAGCTAATGGATTCCCGAGTTCTTGAGCGTTTGTGCAAGTCATATAGCGGCGGATGCTGTATCGATTTACATCAGACATGTCTATCCAGTCTCACGGGTAATCTATCACCAGATTAGTTGAGAAACACTACAAGACATGTAGTCTCAGGAAGTGCGAGAAAAATGCTAGTCCCAGACAACCTATATCTTGGAAAGCAACTCAAGTGCTTCAGAGATACTTGATCCTCGAGAAGGTCTTCATCTCCCTATTCTATCTGTTACATTATAGTCTGATTGGCATTCTACAAAATTTCCTGGGAAAAAGATTATCTGCTTGAAGAGGGGGCTATTTGCTACCCCTTATGTTGTTGATATCTTGTGGTCTCGAATGAGATGTTGGTCTAAATCTTTGAGTCGGCCAATTGCTTTGGTTGTGACTCGCATACGCAGTAATGTCAGTAGATACAAATACAGCAGGCCTAGATCTAGTGCCATGTTTGTTCGAGGGTCTCCAACCACGCGGAGAAGTTTGGTGTATGATACAAACCAGTTGCCAAACGGGAACACATTGCAGCATCTGAATAATGCAGATCACCCCCTGGCTTGGATCTAGCACAACCACAACTCGGATATTGTTCTGCTGATACAATAGCGTTGGTGCGCATCTCGTAAGTCTCTGGCAGCAGGTATCATCAAATTCACATTGAGATATTTTAGAGTATATTCCCACACACACGAGAACAATTCTGGATTTACACAAGAGTGGGACCATCCTACTATATTTCGATGATAATATTGCTTCTATTGAATACGATAGTTACTGGTTGTTTTTATTACCCGAGGAATGTAAGAGAAGGTTTCCTTTAAAGCACAGAAGGAATACTAATCCACCGTTCCCATCATTGAAAGTGATTATGACAGGATCAACTAAAAGGTCGTTCATAGACTATGATATTATTGCTACATTGCAAAAATGCCCCATCGAACCGCCGTAAACAAGATCAACTATCTAGCGATCGAGGCTCTGAAGCCATAATGGTCTCCTTGGCTATACTCGCACAAGAACTCCCGAGACCCAGAAAAAGAACCCGAACATACTAAGCTTATGGCGCTTTACTTGGAGCCGCTTTACTTGGAACCTCACTGTCGGTAACCTTAGTTATCGATCGGTAAGCGCTTGAATAGTGTATCACTTCGTAACCCGTGCTACAGAACCTCGTCACTCGTAGTGGAAGTCCGTAGTAATTGGGTTTGATTCTGTGATTGATTGACGGATTACGGAAGAGAGCTAACTACGCTTGGTGGAAAGTATAAGACTTTCCAAGCAGTGAAGAAGTGTGCTCACGTGATCAAACACTCACCAAAAGTAGGAGTCTGCTCTGATGAATATCGGAGGATCACTTGGCTATGGGAAGAAGATCGAAAACAGAGGAAGCACTCAGTTGAGTCGGAGATGACCCTCGAACCTGAAAGAGACAAACTGATCTCGTTCTGTGACCTAATTGACCAAGTCACGGAAGATCATGGGTACTAAAAAACATCTCTGGCAGTGCACGCAATAGCCAAAAGTCTCCTAACATGGGGCTTGGTTGAATTGGCAAATGTAAGACACAACCAAACTGTGGAGAGAAGATCAGCAATTCTAATTCTCTGAGACGAAGCCTCGGGCCARTTTGGACCATAGTTRCATCTTAGACTATCCTACCCGTAGACCGCTGTCCTCGGTATATCATCACTCAAACTCGCTTCTTGAATATACTTAAATCCAAAGACAACCTGTCACCCATCCAAGTAGCTCTCTGAGTATGATCTCTCTCCTGCTCGTCATGCTCGTTGGTATCTGAGTTGACACAATTGGGATGAATGAGCGCACTGAGAGGACCGCGATTGATGACGAGCCATGGAATGAAAGCTCCGAATTGGGCGGGCGTGAATAGGTTGACTTCGAACATTGCTACTGGACTGCGGAGAGYCAGCGTTGGAATATCAAAGTGAAGTAGGCGGGAGTTGAGATGTATAGTTTCGTTGACGCAAGAGAGACTATAGTATTGCAGGCTAACAATCATTTCACGGTCTGTCGTCGTCTCGTGGGACAGTATTTTGAGAGACGACATTCGGGAGAATTAGTGGACACRTAAGAAAAGCAAAGAACGTACTGAGGGCCAATAGGTCTGTCCCAGAAGGTGTAGATGCGTAACTCTGGAACTGGAGTCTGAATTAGCATATTGCCTACCTCTGTTTTCGAAACAAGCTCACATTCTCTCCGAATTCTCTCATGAAGTTCCTTTGCATATTTTTTCTGTGATTCGTTCTTTTGGAAGTAGTAAACGTGAATGTCACTATTATGTATCAACTCATCTCCTCTGGTTCTCCGAGGGGAGACGAAAACGCACAAAGCGCCACGAATACCGTTGTCCAAAGGCTCACAGAACCGTTCATAACTTTTACTCAAGAACCCAGTCTGAGGATTCTTGAAGGACTTCCCATCTTCAGCTCTTTCGTCAGGCAATGGCTCGGCGCCTTCGTATCCGACCAGAGGAGATGTATACGTATACAAAGAAGGGTCCGCCATCTTAGGCTGCTTGTAAGTTTTAGTCGCCGATGTGAAATAGTTCAACCTTCGTTGTACGACGGTGACGCTTCTGGTAATCTTGAGGTTTTTCGTGCCGTATCGATACGGCGTACCGCCTCTTACGATAATAATTGCCGCAATTGCGGGGTCCCACTCGATCCGAATCTATTCCGAAGCATCAGGTATGGTTCATGAGGCACGAATAGCTGCTGGTCTCAGGCCTAAGATAGAAATAATTTGAAACAAGGGCTGAAGGGAACAATTTCCTGATCAAGGCCACTGGGCATGAATTGCATGTTCACTTGATACAAAGAAACATGGATGTTTGTGATAGAGGAATGTTACAATGCATTCACGAGATAAAGTTCTTGTGCGTCTGAAAAGACAGCACCATCAGCTCGCGGAGCAGGGTTTATTAGGTGCGACATACCTTGGATCCTGAGTATTCTGAGTGCCGCTTTCTGATGCAGCTCGTAGACGCTCACTAGCCACAGTGGCTGGTAAATATCTGTGGCTGGTGATCCTAAGCGGTCCGAACTCGTGGCTTTGCATTGAGATGTGGCTAGTGCTGTGGCTTCCTCCCCCCTGAGATTGAGGAAACAGCCTCGCTTGTCGTTTGGAGAGGTCTCTAACCAACAGGGTCGGGCCGGGGTTCGCGGTAAGGATGAGCGATCCGAGGATTTGGGGGTCTTACTAAGTAAAAGTATGACCGATCCAAAAAAAAAAAAAAAGCTTGGTAACAAACAATCTCCCGGGCCAGATAGACAATCCCGAGTGACAGTTTCCTCTGATGTGAGTATCTCGAATCGAATGTACCTCAGCAACTGGAATACAGAACGAAGTCCAAATTTTCGCTTATGCCAAGTCAACACTACCAAATATTTCAAACTATCGGGTACTCGTAAAATCTTGCATAAGTTTTTGGAAATTGTTGGCCGAGACTCCACAGCAATAGATCACGATAGCATCCCTTTCTCAGGGCAGAATTATTCGAGGTCGGATGAGAGGTTCCTGATCAGAACGGCAAGATCAGCGACAAGCGCTCCCTTCTACGAGATCTTGATTACTGAGCTCTAAGCAAGATATGATGACTGTATTTTGATTCCACGGAAAATCCTGCCATTCAGTATTGGAAAAGAGATTCTCTTCAATAAGAAAAAGAGCAACCACTGATACCCGCGATATCGCCGGTGTAGTGAAAGGGCTGGAGTTGTTATTATACATCTTCTATGTTATTTCCTCGGACATATTGATTATCGCCGAACCTCCGATAGGATTTTGCATGGTCGGTTTAGACATCACACGTTTTCGGAAATGAAACCGAAAGAGACTTTGTTAGTCAGAAGCTAAAATGATTCGTAGGAATTGAGATTCTTCTCGGGGTCTGTGGAGAACCTAGAGATCACACTCGAGTGAAGTGAGCGAGAGGCTTTGGTGATATCCACGTGAATATTCATACCTTCGTACCTGCATCTCCGCCGTTCGACAAAATAATCCTGACGAGTCAGAGAGGATGACGAAGCTTCTGCTCTACCACGAGCGTGGCACTATGAATAGGTGCCATGGAAAATACTTGCATACTCAAATTCTTCCTTCAGGTCGTATATTGTTTTCTTTAATTCGCCGAATTTCCGGTCCTTATTTCATGCATTTACGATGGAGTTCGCACGGCTGGAAACAGAAACAGTAGCACAGCCACAGTAGGATATGATACTGGGGGATTTCCCTCTGACAACCAATTGGCGATAAGGGTGTTGTTTGGATTCAAGTCTCGTACGGCATAGATGCAGCCCAGAGACACAAGAAATAATGCGCGAGCCTGCGCGTGTAGAGGCTCCGGAAAGGAAGGAATTTGGAAACTTACACTCTTGTACCATTACTTTTTATCCTTGACGAACAGAGGCCCAATGACGTCGAAACTCGAAATCTGGGCACTCAGCTACTGAATGCGGACACAGTAGAGCAGTGAGCGATGTCAGATGGTTGGGGGCGTAAGCGGAATGTTCTGCCCTCTGCTCACATCCCATCTCAAAATAGCTTCATAAAAACAATTGGAATTGATTCTAAAGAGAAAGCATAGCACGAGAGCAAATTACTGGTTCTGCGCAGCGTTCTGCATTCTGAGCCTGTTATTGTTGTGAAAAGACACCTTTGAAGATGTCAGCTCTCTAAGCTGCGAAGATGTCCTATCGCCTCAAAAGGTGACACAAAGAACAGCCACTACACGAGAACTACCATGTCCGTTGGAAGGAAAATAAGTTGGAAGATTTGGATGGCTTTACTTTTATAGTTAGTAAGAATATTTGTAAGGTAAGAATCTCCTTATTACTGACGTGACCTTGTGCTTGGTACCTAAGAGGGGATGCGTGTGACTTGGCTAAGTTATGGTAGAGCGTTATAGAGAGCTTTTTTAGTACTGAGAGTAGTGCTGACTCGTTACTTAATTCCCAAGATTAGTTGGGCATGACTTGATGGCACCGCGTGCTGTCCATTCAAGAGACGGGATCGTATTTCGTAACTACCTATCCGTAGATGGGCAAATTAAAGCTCTGACAGTCCACAAAGATTGAGCGCGGTTGCTTGGGTTATCTGGGGTTTGATGCAAAGCAGAGGCACAAGATCATCAGCCCTACACATCCATGTAGTCCTCCTCAATTTTGAGCAGGGTTTAATGAGATTTAGCATCCATGCCACGATGCTGAGAAGTACACCATTACCGTAACACTCCTAAGATGGATTTAAGGTTACACCAAGACTTCTGCATTCAGAAGGTACAAGCCAATATCTCAACCGACCAATTGCGTTTCCGCTACAATCAAGAAGTCCAGTCATGAATGCAGACTGTGCAGGAGCGTTAAGATTTACGAACATTTGGGAACTGGTAGCGTGAAGGTTAATTTTGGCACAGTGATCTTTTTGGAGAGGTAGTTGGTTCGGTATAACCTGTTGCGGTTCTAATTTCGAATCCTGACATCCCAGGAAGAGTGATCATTGGCGGATTGGTCTTGTGACAAGCGTACAGTATGACGCAGCAGAAATTCAGAAAGTGTACCGGTAGACCACATGGAAACGGTGGCTTGCCAAAACTCTCGAACAATCAAACCGAATTTGGCTTATGGATCTGACCACCCAAAACGAGCTGCACGAATTGACAACTAAAGGGATTGACGAAAAAGGATGATGCTTGCCAAMTGCCCGTACAGTATCACTGCTCACCAGCCACAGTTTCGAGGATTCCTGTGGTGGCTTCCCTGCCTCTTCCCGCTGCCACGTCTCGATGAATACTGTTTCATTGGTGTGCGCCACAACTTGGCGTCAAGCTGTGGAAAGGAGATGTTGCGCCGCTGGGAACCTTCTCAGTAAATCGAGGACGATTATCATCCTCGCCAATCTGGCCGACGAGGCCGTGAAAGCCTCGTGCGAGACATCTCGCTAGGGTACTATGAGGGAGAAGTACCGCTCGTGCTAAGTGTCAGTTTTAGACCCTTTATTGCGAAGAACGAAAAGTCCTCGCCGAGCGATTGAACAAATCGAGTGGTTGGAGTGCTCTTGAACTTGGTAAAATGTGAACTTCTCCAGCCAGCCTACCTAAGTAGGTAATCACACATCGACCTTTAAAACACTTCCCAGGTTAAATAGAGGGGCTCATAGACACGTGACCTCGTTTGATACTTTCCAAGTTACGCCGTCTGGTTTAGCAAGGGTTCGGGGTTGATCGTACGGCGAGCCAATCAATACAGATATCGTTTGATTACCGAACGCCAACGTAAGTAAAGGATGACATTGCTCCCATCAACCCCATCAAGCAAAATCACTCGCCAGCAAAGAAAAGAGCACGTCTCTACAACCAATTCATCTCTACAACATCATTTCAGCAGCGATACCGCCCTCATGCTCACTATTAGAACCGGTATCGAAAAGGGACAGCAAGATTGTAGAAGCTGCACACCACCACCTTTGTAAGCAGGTCTTGGCCGCTATTGATGGCACGACTTACTATCCAGGTAAGATGCTCCGTATATCTGGGGGCGGAATYCCAGTAATGTGCACTTCTTAACGGCAGACAGATGACTGCAACTTCCTATTTGTTACTCTAGCTTTAGGACCCGCAGAATGTCAGCAGCCATGGATACAGGGCTGACGATGGAAACTTACAGTCTTGCTTTCCATAAACCTCGAAAAGGTCAAGTGTGGAATTTTCGGCCTTAGGACACGGGTATGGTCTGAGAAACATATTCCCTAGAAATGATGGAAGCTTCTTCATCAGCCACTGTTCTGTTGCCACACCCCGCGGATGTTGCATGACCGGTAAGGATCCAAACCTATCGCCGTCGGAGTTCGACAAGAGGTCCCATGCTACCATGCTTCGCTAGACTACCTTCAGGTACAGTACATGGATATGCTCAGCCATACGTAAGTCTAATCCATCAAACGCATCTTGATGCAGTCTATCCGATTGCACCATGAGGCGTGTACCCCGGTTGTCCCACAAACTCGACGCCCTACGATCGCTACAGGGTTAAGAAACGCTCTTTCCCCGTGATGGGTAAGGCTCTCCTCGTTCGGTGCCCCCGGGTGACTATTTTGTATGAATCCAGGTGCCACCTCTTCAATTGTCCAGATCCATATGAACTCGACAATGAAATACAATATATATGGTAGAATGGCTTCCTCTGAAATCTGCATATTCTTCTCAAGCTCATCAGCTAAACAGATCAACAATCTTCAGACGTTTCTGGTCTTTGTCACTTTAAGAGATCTACATAAAGACAATTTCTTAGTCGCCGCTGTCCCGCATTTCGGCTCTTACTGCTTAGCCGCTACCAATCGCATATCTACATAATAGCCCTCGCATCACTGAATACAACTCGTCGGTAATTTTCGAACCATGGATTCGCCTGAGCCATCCAAGTCGCCATTCCTGTCTACCCATCAACCAACACCCACCGAGTTATATCGTCGACCATCACTTGAACGTGAAGGTAGACCGGGAAAGAGGGGCAGAGCAAGCAAGCCAAAAGTCAAATCTGGCTGCATCACTTGCAAAGTATGTTCATCGTTTTCTCTGTAAAGATAATCTCAATCGATGGGACATGAAGCAAGAGGCACTACACATTGATCTCGCATTAGTACTGTATCAACTTTTGGTTTTATTCTTAAACGACAACCTATATTCCCAATAACATTAATTCCTGTTCATTTCGAGTCTCATTGTCACTCCAAAGTCACCAGAAAACGCCAAACTAATAACGAATAAAGACTAGAAGAGTGAAGTGTGACGAAACGAAGCCACAGTGCATTCGATGCCAGAAATTTGGACGAGTCTGCGATGGATACCTTCCCGAACAGTCACAAACGCGAGGGTTAAGCCATATCCAACCGCGAACTCCTTCGGTGGGCTTATACAATCCAAGCGTATCTGTTCACGATACAGAAGACGAAAGCAGATACTTTCAAGTATTTTCTCAAAGGACCGTGTTTACGCTCTCAGGCTTTTTTGATGGCACACCGGGAAGCACATTCTGGACTCGACTTATTCTGCAGGAAAGCCACAACTTGAGAGCAGTACGACACGCGGTCATAGCACTCGGAGCCCTCACTAAAAGTTTRGACAATGCTCCTCCGCCGAACCTCAAGGTCAATATCATCCAGGCTATCGACCAAAGACACCATGAACAGGCAGTTCTCCAGCATCTTAAAGCAATTCAAGCTTTGAAGCAATACATATCATCCTCCGCAGCTCCACAACTGAGAAATGCACTCATTACCTGTATGCTCTTTATTAGTTTCGAAATATTCCAGGGAGGCTTTATCTCTAGTATTCAACAAACATATGGAGGGCTCAAGATGCTTCGAAGTTATTATGGTGGTCATACCACCTCGTATACTTCGACTTCTCAACAAGGCTCGTCGGGTGGGCGCAAGGAATCTACGCGAACTTCGCAGCTGCCACAAAACCTCSAGACACAACTCAATCGTCATAATTTGACAAATTCAGCAGTCTCATCTCACGTGGAAGAATACATGGAAGCTGTTAGGGACGGACCACCAGAGATTGGAATCCAAGCTCCTTCGCCAGATCACAGCTCTTTTGATCCCTTATTATCATACCAAAATTATGGCATAGGTCTAGACACAAATGGCGTATACTCTCCCAAAGACTATCTCAATACACTACCAAGCAATGCTCCGAATGTCAATTGGCAATGGGGATCCTTGAGCGCTTCAGGAATGGGAGACTCCGAAAACATAGCTTCAAGCCGATCCGTCTCGGTGAATTCTTCTCCCATTCTGGGCAGTCCTCAAGGTCCATCAAGATCGCCATCCTTCACTCTACCTTCAACACCTTTGCAACAATCCAGCTCCCAAAGGCCAATAATATCTAGAGCTCCAAGTCCTCCTCTCCTCCAAAACGACATGCCTATTGAGGACGTTGTTATTCAAACATTCATTCGTCTAGATGGCCAAGGTCTTTTATTTGGTCTCGTGCCAGCAATACCTCCTCTCGCCTGGGATGTTCAACATGCCCATCATGTCCCAATACCCAGCTCCTTCTCTACCTTTGGAATGGCTCATAGTTGCTGGGATTTTCTTATGGATCGAACACTACAGTTTTATCGCCGTACTCTATTTAGCCGAAACTTTGCTCCCGAATCTTGCGACCCTCCAGCAAATATCGCGGCAGAATATTCATTCTACCAGAATCAGTTGATGGGATTTGACGTCGCATTCCGGCCAATCCTTGACGATGCCGTACAAATTGACGGGACGGTGACTAACGCTGCGGCTCTTGTCATCTCTCTTTATCATAAATGCACGTCCATCATGCTTTCAATAATTCCCGAAGATACCGAAATGGCCTACGATGATCACTTAATCGACTTTCAATATATTGTCAGCACCTGCAGATTGCTAATGACAACAGTCGAGTTCACACAATTGCCACGCATGCCTCGATTTAGCCTCGATGTCGGCGTCGTCCCTCCCCTTCACCTCACAGTTACAAAGTGCCGAGATCCAATTACGCGGCGCGCGGCTCTTGACCTATTGTTCTCTAATCCCAGACAGGAAGGTATGTGGGACGGTGTCTTAAGCGCACGTATTGGTAGATGGGTCCTAGCCTGGGAAGAAGAGGGACTTCCAATACCTCCAGACTCCCCTGCATCGCCTGTCATACCAGGATTGTCTCCAAACGAGCATTTGAATTACACACTCCCACAGCAACCAATCTCCCAACAGTGGGATTTTGGGAACGAGATACCCGAGACTGTTGATACCATGGTTGATAGACTAGTTACCATGGGTGTCAATGAATTCGCAGCTTCAGAGGAGGGCGGGGGGCTGCTCAACAGTGTTGGGATAACGCCAAACAACATGCATCCGAATACACGTAGATCGAGAGGGAGACCATGCATAAATACCAATAGGGGATTTGTCGTACCAGAAGAAAATAGGGTGCAATTGACCCTTGTCGATTATCATATTCCTGATCGGTATATAAAAGTCAGATGTCAGAAGACGACGTTACGAGACGATGGGACCAGAGAGGAGAGAGAAACAGTCATTGCATGGTAGGGAAAGACCACGGTCTCAGAGAGGACAGGGTAAATTGCATTCTACGGGTTTCTTCTATGTTTCGGATGTAAGATTATAGTGACAGAGGAATAGGGGTAATCTTTTCAGCACTTTCCCTTCTCGAAGGCTCTATTATTTTATGGGCGTGGCTTTTCCTGGTTGAGAATTTTCCTTTTAGATTATCATTTTCATGTCTATCACGACTCCCTCCTTAGTAGATCTCTTCCGCTCATGGACATTCTGTCTGCGATACGCGCCTTTGTCCTGCAACATTTGTCAGCCGCTTTGCTTCTGTTTGACCACTTTCTCTCTACGCGTTCATGATACCACTTACTGTAAATATACTGCATAAAGTCAAACAAAATTAGCTTCAACGATGAAGATGTGCAGAGAGATTATGATGCATGGGCTAAGATTAGAACCCATATCTCGATTGCTTAAGATCTAGCACGATTGACGGGTCGTATCCCGTATATAGGGCTGAGCTGGACACTGGAGTTTAGGGGAAGTCTGTCACGTGTATTGTGTTCGCTTTCAAGCCAATCGGACAAAAGTTTAAGCGAATCTCTGAATATTTCCACTGGTCGTTCCTGCTATTCGGACGAAACGCGCAGGGGCTTGGATTTGCGCCCACCTAACTAACGCCAACGTTTGTTTCCAGCCCGATAATCTTAAACCCACCACATCGCGAACTTCTTAAAGCGTCGCCGTCTCTCTTGAAGACCTCACGCAACTGTTGCAGACATAACAGAGTCTTTGAAATTCCTGTCCGACAGCGGCCCGACGTTCTCACACATCGCAAGAAGCCGCGTACCGTCTGTGACAACCCCTCCGCCGCAAGAAAGTGCATCATCTTGGTTGCAGGATACCCACGTGTAAACCAGACACTGCCCCTCCACGGATACATACTACGGCCACGCGATCGCGCCAATTTCAACATCTTTCTCTCTCGAGGCTCTCGAACCTGGCTTCACTTTCGAGCAGCCGTTCGTAACCTCCTACTCCGCCTCTGTCTGTCAACGATCGTGCTCGATAAACATACGTATCAGCGGCATACCGATACAGTATCTCCAGCCAACGCAGGAAGTACCGTTGATAGAATTGCTCGGGGATCTGAGGGGAGTGCGGCTCTGACCAAAGACACAGCTGGTTCGTTGGACAAAACCTTGATTTGGTGACAGAGACTTCAGGCAGTTGAGGCTCGCTTTCAAGAGCCCAATTATCTTAAAATGTCTTCTTCCTCTGGCACACCGGAATCATGGATCTCATCCTTCTGTTCGTTACTGGGTCATGAATACTTCGCGGAGATATCGGAGGACTTTATAGAAGACGACTTCAACCTGACAGGACTACAGACCCAGGTGGCTATGTACAAGGAAGCCTTAGAGGTATGTATACCGGCGTCTTATACGACCAGTGCCGTTCTCAGACTAACACCTGAGATAGATGATCCTAGATGTCGAACCAGAAGATGACGAAGACGACGAGGACGATGAGGAGGAAGATGAGGGCGACGAGTCTATCGAGGGAGAGGACCGCATAAATCGCCGAGCTGCCAACGAACGAAGACACCACCGTATGGCTTCTGACTTATCGATTATTGAATCTTCCGCCGAGATGCTCTACGGTCTTATCCATCAACGCTTCATCTGCTCTCGAGCTGGCATACAACAGATGTCTGAGAAATATGAGTTAGGACACTTCGGAGTCTGCCCTCGCACGTTTTGTGAAGGTGTCCGTACTTTGCCCGTCGGCCTCTCTGACGTGCCAGGTGAAGATACAGTAAAATTATTCTGCCCTTCATGCTTGGACGTTTACGTCCCACCAAACTCCCGATTCCAAACAGTGGATGGTGCATTCTTTGGCCGTACATTTGGCGCACTTTTCCTCCTGACATTCCCCGACTACGACATCAGTAAAAAGGGCGCAGATACCTTGAGCCCTCACGGACGAGGCGGCGGTGTGAGCATGAGCGACAGTGAAGACAAAGAAAAAATAAATGGCATGAACGTGCAGAATCTAGGTCCGGGTCTTGGTAGAGGGAAGGTGTACGAACCAAAGATTTTTGGATTCAAGGTCTCGGAAAGAGCGAGGAGTGGTCCAAGAATGACATGGCTAAGGAACCGACCAATTGATATCAGGGACTTGGACGAAGCGACACTTTATGGCACGGGAGGGGAAAGTGACGACGATGTTGATGGAAATGGAGTACGCACACACCCCAGACAAAGTCTAGGCAGCGGCCGAAAAAATCGAAGGCCGAATGGGGGTAGTCCTATGTCACTCGTTGAGGCCAATGGCGACTTTGCTGGGCCATGAGCATTGAAGTAGATTGAGATCACTTTAGCAGTCATTCATTGCGGGGCGTCAAAGAGGCGCGAGTCTATCAAGGGTGGCGGAAATCTCTTTTTACAAGATAGAGGGTGCTTCGCGATAGCTATTCTTGCCAGGAATGTTGGGAGCAAGATACAAACGTATTGAATGAAGTATACTAGGACAAGAAGAGGTCGTGCGAGGTTCGGTCTGGATTTTTGGGCGATGAGATGAATCGAGATGGCTGCGAAACGGGACAAGTGTTTGTTGTATTTTGAAGTGTCGCTGAGCAATGATACCATTCCAACTCCTCTGTCTTTTCCAAGGTTGCCAAAGTTATCGTCATGCAGTCCTCTTCGGTAAACTTGGGTAGGGTATTGTGAAGGAAGGTCCCCCACAGTGTTACCATTCTTCTTACATGGTCTTGCTGTTGAGAGACCCATTTCATGTTGGTATCTCTTCCGACCGAGATACGGGTCAATTCCGAGCCTCTACTGATGAGTTCGAGTTCGAATTAAGGATGGAGTGAACTCTACCCGTTCCCACACAGGTCTCGAAATCCGCAAGCCTTGGTCGTCACTGCAGAATTCTTTCTCAATGGATTAGGTTACAATATGGGTATGTGGAGGGCATCTCGGCTTTAGATGCCTCTCGCTCGTCCACGCGCTTCATGTGCTGTCCCCGGGTGTCCTCGTCGCGTTATTCCTTCCAAGTTTGAGGAATGACATCGACTTGGCTCTCTCGGAACATGGGCGCGCAAGCTGTGCGTCGGGCGTGTTGCGTTCGAAGAGGAAGGAACGAAAAGTGGAGACCCTTTCCTTAGCTTTAGTATAAACCCCCCCCCCTCGAATCCAARGTCGCCATCCTTCCTTCTCATTCATCATCGCCACCAGCGCAATATGATTCAGATSGAGGAGAGACGGAGCGGCTCAGTATCCATGCAGGAGTTTTATTCTTAGGTTGCGAGGTCATTTCCCAAGACGTTCCTAGAACATGTGCCATCTGTGCCAACGGGTATTTCACCCTGTCAAATCTCAATATTGAACGCTTCTGAGCCACTCAAGCTACAGCATATGCATACAGATAGATCGTCTCTATAACAGACCCCATTGCTTGACTCCCAGGCCACCATCTCCATGGTTGGGCATGAATCTCGCTGAGGAGGCTGCTGCAATGTTTGCGGCATCTCTGGACCATGCGAGAAGGTGGCTCGACGTGCTACAGGCGTCTTCTGTTGGATGAGCTACCTGCTCAGTTTGTAGAAGGTCCTGTAGGCAAGAACGAGGAAGTAGCGGTGCCATTCTAATATGAATTGAGGCCACCTTCCCTAGGAGGCACGATCGTGAAACAATAAACTTGACAACTAAGTGCCTCTACTGCCTTCAACTTTCTTAGTCTATGAATTTGCAATGCCAAGGACAAATACCCTTTTCATATTCTCGCCTGCCGCGAATCATTTATGATCTTCTAGTACCCGCATCTTGTCACTCCCTGATACTGCTCTTTTGCCATCCGGCGACCTTAGTGAAGGAAAGGTAAAGAGTAGAGTATCACTCTATCTTCCAGTCTTCAATCACCCTAAGAGATTCTTTCTCTGCCACATGAGCTGCGAAAAGTCCCCTTTTCGAGGAAGGCTAACAATAAAAATATAAAATTAAGATTCGAGCTCGAGCTCTGTACTAATGAAAAACACACGCATCTTAGACTGATATTCCAGTAGAGGAGATCATGTGAGACACTGTACCCGCCGCTGAAGAAAGCGTACCGTAAGTTTCCCAACTCATCTTTACACTTGTTACCAGTGGTTGAACCTCGTTTGAAAGCTATCTTAGGCATTTCTACTTGTTTTCGCRGCAATTTTCATAAAAAGCTTGCTACCACCATATACTTAGGTAGGACATGGGAAGGTAACTGAAAAATATCAATTATTTCCCCGTTAATTTGAGATTAAGATGATTTGAGAACGATGCTACCTTTCTTCTCCGAAATGAGCGCTCGCAGAGTGAGAACTTTGCGTAATGAAGGGGGTTGATGCCGTTCAACCACCCTCTCTGATTGTCTAGGCCCTCCTGATGAGACGAGTCTGTTCCGGTTCCTTGCAAATACAATTTGTTGACACCACTTAAACTTGCAATATCCGTAGCCTTCAACATTCGTACTTCATTACGATACCATTCTTCTAGCGAGCTAGGAAAAAGCCACCCTGGCGTGCTAGCCAGATCTACGGAGCTTAGTAAATACAAAATTTGAAGGGTTTCTCTATTCGCTGTTACACACTAGTTCAAATTGATTTTTCGAGGGCATAGATTTTGACAGCAGATATAAGAGTATCATCAAATTTATACAGAGTTCTCAATATGCCAAATGATCCAGAGAGCTGTGAAACATACTGGTAACCAAAAGTTATCAGTTCCCCAGGATTGGGCTTAGGAGAAGAGTGTCAAAAGATCACAGAGATTCTCTCAGATTATGTCCGCGACGACTGGAATGCCTACTTGGTAGATAGATATACCTCAGTAACGAGGCACCATGAGTCTCGAAGAAGAACAAAGCAGAAGTCACTTATCAAGAGCTTGGAGAGCCCTATTCTTCCCGGAAAGATGGAAATACGGTATAAAATGGTCGTATAATGAGCTATTATCGATCTTGCGCTAAAGTTCGATGTAAAACTTGATGACTCTATGAATGAAGATGCACAGAAGTCCCAAAAGCTCTGGACTTCGGGACAACGAAAAACCAGGGAGCCACCAACTGGGTTTCAACTTCTAAATCCAAAAGGCTAAGCGAGAATTTCACTAAAGAGTAAATCTGAAGAACGATCAATGAAGATTGCTATTAGTCTAACTGTATATCTCTCTAATATTGAGGCAGTACCTCTATAAACGTCAACGCTGAAATGCAGATACAGGTCAAATCGCCATAGATCCTGGACTTCAAAACGGAATTCAAGGAATTTTCAGATTTTCAGAAATGTAAAGCTCGACCAACAAAATTTATGACGTGAACTTGGTGCTTACTCATACTATTCACCAATCACTACTTTCGAAACTTTGTTCAGTGAAGCAGTCCTTCCCTACTTAAGTAGTAAGAGACGCTTTAATCGCTTAGAGGTAAATAACATGAAAGCACTAGCCCTTATCTCTAACGAGATAGAGTGGAAGGAGAAACACGATATGAAATGACGAGACTTTTGATACCCCGATCACGTAAGAAAGCTGTAAGCCGATAAGCTTGACAGTAGATATCATCAAGGCTGGAAAAGGCTCCTCTATTAGCGAGCTTCGACACTCGATTTGGGTGATCTTGCGGTGCGAACTCCGATATATAGATCAACTGACACGAAACTATACCTCATAGGAGAATAGAGATTCTACCCAATGCAAGAACTGGATTATGAAGAGACTCCGACGAAAACTTTGGTGAATCTAAGAAGTCGAAGATGAGAGCGACATATAGAGCAAACATAGCAATAATAGCACCGCAAATACCTGTAACAGCCGCGGATACCATTCCATTACTTAAAAACCACAGACAACAGCCAAGACGTACAGTGTACATAATTCTTTCACCACGACAAAACGAGCCGCGCAGAACCAAGCGGAGCCAAACTCCGCAATATGTACCACAACACTGCGGGGTACACGAATAAGAAGCACATCGTCGGTAGGCAGCATGAAATCCCGGCACGTAGAATGTGCCCAAAGCCCAAAGGCACTGCCTGCATCTCTCGACGTGGGACAGAACGGTGTGGACTGTAACCATGTGTTACCCAGGCACAAACGTCATGAGGAGCAGATCGGGAAGCTGGGGTGGGGTTGGATCATGTGATTGTGTCGCAGTGCGTTCTGATGATTAGGACTGATAGTACGTTGGATGTGCAAAGGTAAGATCTTGGTAATTGCGAGAGGAGATCAGGATCAGGCAGTATGACATATATGGAAGGCTACAGGAGTTCAACATAAGGCAAGGAAGAGCTGGCTGCATAACTGGCGGGTCGTCTTACAATAAGGCTCTGACAACAAGGAAAGATTCCRGATCGTTAAAGCTCATTCAGCTGAGCGGAAAGCTGCAAGTGTGTACTACAGGACACACAAAGTAATAAGCTTACTGTAGGATCTGAAATGATTTTGAGATAGATGTGAAATCTGGGGAGGTTTAACGACTTCAGTAGCCTGTCAACAAGGGTTTCACGACTTTAGGAGCTTACGACCCTCACACGCTGCTTTTTCTCGACGAATAGGTAAGGTACGTGTAGATAGTATAGACAAGGCTTCTTACACCACGAATATTATCGAAATGTTCTTTAAGAAACATCGTACTCTAAGGAATATCACACCTTTTAAGAAATATTATACTCTCTATAATATCGTACTCTTTACTATATTACTCTCTCTAAGATGTCGCACTMTCTAAGATATCGCTCTCTAAGATATCGTTAGGTAGAGATATCGCCCTTTAAGGTTAAAAAGAGCCACATTAACAGTAATAGCGACAGCGAGGTCACGTAGAGCGATAGGGAGGTAATAATTGTTAGAGTAGTATTTATTTTTAAGGCTGTATTCTCTACTCTGAATCGACTTTAGGCTCGGAGCTAATAATATCCCCTGTTTGAAGATACAAGCTATTGAAGTCGCGAAAACCCTTGTTGATAGGCTACTGAAGTCGTTAAATGATCTGGGGATAGAGTGTCTCAAGTGTGTACAGTCATCCTCCTGATTATTGGACTACCTCCCGGGTAKACCGATCACAACTTGCTGACTCCTAAACTTCGACAGCCTTGCAAATTAGACGGTGCTAATGAGTTGCGACGACGAGACGCTAAAACCAATATCTGGGCTACGAAAGCCGATAGAGACAAAATTGATGAGTACTGTACCGTTTAACGACTTGAGTACCTTGTCATAGGGGTGTTCAACGACTTTAGTACCTTGTATTTCGGAGTAGGGCACTCTATACCTAAATTCGTATACGGAACGCCCCCTAATAAATATATAGTGTATTAAATTAATATATATCTACTCCTATATAAAATCGGCACGAGATATAAAGATATAGTATATAAGTAGGTCACGTAAATAAGGCTATTTAGAGATATTTAGAAGTAAATAGTTTATTATATTATAAATTAATTACATGATAGTTAGCTATAAAAGAGATTCTAATACTATTTATAGATACCCTATTATTAATTCTAACTCTCTAAGAGGTATAGCTATATAGGTCTTTACGTTATAGTTCTTTTACCCTAGTAGAGCTCTTTATATATACCTCCTATATCTTAGACCTCCTATATATTCCTTATCCTTCCTTACTCCTACGATCTTATACTTATTTAATAATCTGCCTATATTACGTCGACGTAATTAAGGAGGTCGAATTAATAGATCTATATTAAGATCTAAGATTTAGATTAGGAAGATCTCTACTCTAGTATAGACGTATAATAGATTCTTAACTATATATATAGAAAGTATATAGTAATCTAGTAGAATATTAAGCTTAAATATCGTAGTAATTATATATAAATAAGAGAGATATATTACCTAGAACCTACTATACGTATAACTCTATATAGATAAATTAATAATATAAGTAATATATTATAGATTATACTTAGTTAGAGGTTATATAACTCGTATAGCGATTAGGAGGTTATTATTAGCTACTAAAGTAACTATACTTCTCTATACCTAGTAGCTTAATTTATTAATTAAGTCTACGGCGTATAGTATTAGAAAATAACCCTTCTTAATTAATTTCTAGGCATAGTGTTATTAATTAATAATTTAAGTTATTACATACTTAATAACACTCTATAAGAGATTAAGCGTTAACGAAGCTCTTACCTTACAAAGGACCCTATTATTAGTTTTAACTGCTCTAGAGGAGTTATAACTAAAGTATAGTCCTAGAAAGAAGGCCTTAGACTAGCAAGTTTGATCTATTAACTTAACGTAATTAGTAGCGTTCTAGTATTAAGGATATATTAGTATATATTCGCTAATTCTATATATATACTAATTCTATATATTTAACTTACCTTCCTATAATCCCTCTTAAAATCGTCTATTATTATAAGATATTATAGTTCTAAAAGAGTATAAATAAGCCTCTAGAACTAATTCTTTACTTTTAATCTATATACTTTCCTAACGTTCTTAGAGATATACTAATAATAGTATATAATATTAATAAACTCGCTATTATTAATATTCTTAAGCGCCGCTTATAAGCCTTTATCACGGTCTAAGATAACTACTTAGCTTAGCCGAGTAAGTAGATTAGAATTCTATCTAGGTAGAGCCTTTAGATAGTACTTATAGGAGGTAAATTCTAGTGTTATAAAGGCTAGTATAGTTATAGATAGGGTGTTATTATAGTAGAAAGTTATAAATACGCTCTACGTATTAGTATTCTTACTCTCTATAATCCTAATACTTTTAATAATTATATAGTTATTACTATCGCGACCTATAGTAAGGAGGAGAGTTTATTAATAATAGAGCTTTAGGAACGTTCTATTAAAGCTAGTCTACGGATGTTAGGAACATGAGGATATATCGTATAGAGTCGGCACAGGACTAATATCAGCTGACTATATCAGCTGACTATGCCGACTAACATTATATAACTAGACTCGGCTAGCCTAAGCTTCCCTTATATACTTAAGTACTTCTCCCTTATACTCTCTTAGATAGTTATCTCTTAATTATATATAATTA
>QYAH01000338.1:0-35900 GCA_003988945.1 Chaetoscypha palmicola | reverse complement strand
AAACCCCTCCTTATAAGATCCGAGAGCTATAGTAAACCTTACTCGGGTCGTAACCGAATACCGAGAGCCCCTTATAGGATTAGAGACACATAGTATAAGGAGTCCCCTATATATAGAAAGGATTTCTCTTATATATTATATATAGTATCTTTTCTGTATCCTCCGTATTAGTACCTAATAAGGACTTACTATTAGCCTTAGAATACACTCCTATATGCCTCTTCTTAGCCCGTGAATCAGCTTGTGTCGTTATATAGGTAGAGTAGTCTAGAAATTAATAATTATAATATAAAGCTTTATACTTAAAATTAAGTAGTAAGTATTTAATTTAATTTATAATACTTATAGTATTAAGAATATATTATTTATATATTATTATAGTTATATAATAATATATAGTATAGTATTATACTTAATCTTAATTTATATTTAATAAGTTTACTTTAAATATATTTTTAAGTTAAAAGATTATAAGTAATAATATTAAAAGAGATTTAAAAGTTATAAAGAGGAAAAATATATAAGTAAATTAAGTATAGATATTAAAAGATATATTTATTAAATCGTAGGTATCTCTTTTCTTTCATCTACTTTAAATCCCCCTCTTATCTTCTTAAAGTTAACGTTATACTCTCCTGTCCCTCTACGCTCCGATTTGTCGTAAACTCAAATGAAGACAGAAAGTACCCGAGGCCCGCGCCCTTAATTCTCCCTACCCATTTCAAGAACGGGATCCGCTCCAGCCCATCAAGAGATTCCCTCCGCTGAGCCTCAATGTGCGACACAAGCTCCAAGCCAGGAACAGAAGCGTGGCTCTTGAGATGCATAAAGCGTACCTTGTCCTCCTTGCGATCGAAGTCAACGAGGGCAGCATCAAGCAGCCATTGTGACACACGGGGTGTAGGAATAAGATCCAGTCTTCCSGTCATACCATTCGCATCWGGCACGCAACGAGTCTCATCGACGAGTCTCAAAAGCTCGCTCAGAACCTCGGCGGGAACTGACGAGCTGTCTCCCTCTGCTGCAACAGCGACGGCGTCGGCTGGTAGGAATCGGTAAATAGACACAGGTATACCTAGCTCGGAAGCGGATCGCTCAAGAATGCGCTCACTTGCCCATCGGCTCGCAAGGTACCCATCCGTACCATCCACGGGCGGAAACTGGCTGGCTGCTGATATGGCAGTCGCAGCATTCATCTCCCCAAGCACGCCCGCGGTAGAGATGTAGTGGATTGGCACTCGACGCTGGGCTGCCAGCTTGATGAGCTCGCCTGTAGGGTGCAGGTTACTTGGGCGCAGGACGTGGAAGTTGTCCCAGAAGGATCGAGCAGCTCCGAAATGCAATACCACATCAGCCTCACTGGCAACGGCGTGGAATTCGTCTTCCGATAGGCCGAGAAGAGGCATGGACAGGTCTCCAGAGTGGCAGACAATCTTGGGGGATTTTACAGCAAGCTTGGATGGGTTCCGTACAGCCAGGCAGTGGATCTTGTCAATATCGGAGCGAGTGATGAGTTGTGGGAGTAGATCCCTTGCGAGAAATCCTGTAGCGCCGGTGATAGCTACTGTTCTTGGGACTCCAAGCGTCATGCCCGAAGTGATGGTCTTGAGAAAGTCGGGTACGGTAGGCACTGCGGTCTCGTGGTCCCAGTCGATGGCATTAAAGCTAGGGGTCTCATCGATTTTGAGTGCCATATGGCCAAGAGTAGTGGCGACCAGTAGATCGACCAAAGACAACGCTACATTGAACACCTCCCGAATCTGGGATTGAAGGCGGATGATGAGGAGCGAGTTTCCACCCACGACGAAGAAGCTGGTCGTGGAAGTGATGTTGAAGCCGAGATCTTTAATGCTTTGCCCCAGAACATTCTGCCATAAGTTCCTGAGTTGCACGGCCGTCTCGCTCAGATCAGCATCGTCTCTAGGTGAGTCTTCGACGCTCCTCTTTGGCAGCGGCATACCCTTGATAGCTTTTCTGTCTACCTTGGAATGACTGGTCAGGGGAAACTCGTCAAGAGGAATTGCAATGACGGGGATCATATACTGCGGGATCGGTAGGCTCTGTAGTAGCTGCGCCAAGAAAGATACCTTGTCGTTGACAGTATTTTGAGCGGCAAAGATAACATGCGCAACGAGGAATTCGGGCTCACCCTCACGAAGGGTAACCACCGCGTCTTGCAAAGCACCTTCTGCGGCCGACACGATATTACTCTCGATGTCGCTGAGCTCGATTCGCAGACCTCGGACCTTCACTTGCGTGTCTCCGTTCATGCGGTTGTGGAAGACCATAGCTCCGTCTTCATTGATGTGACCCAGATCACCCGTGCGATACATACGCGTCCAGCCGTTGGCGACATCTTCTTTTGTGGCAAATGGGTTGGCAACGAAGCTCTTACCAGTAAGTTCCTGGTTCTTGAGGTAGCCAAGAGACACACCTGCCCCGCCAATACATAGCTCACCAGGCATTCCCGCTGGTAATGGTTGCAGTTGATCATCCACAGCGTACGTGAAGTAGTTGGGTAGTGAAAAGCCGCATGGAATCCGGCTCAACATTTCCAATGTAGCCTTCTCGCGGTACGATATCTCCATCTTGGTAGATGATATCGAGATTTCGGTCGGGCCATACGAGTTGAATACACGCAATTGAGGAAGATTGAGATCTGCGAACTTCTGCGTAATAGCAGTAGTAAGGGGCTCACCACCACCAAAAGCGCGGCACCACATCTTTGCCTGCTTCAATTTGTCCTCGCCGTACTGTATCCACATCGAATATTCGGATGGCGTTGCTTTGGTATATGTGATCTGGTGCCGTACGAGAATATCGGTGATCTCAATCGGATTTCCGCGCTTGTCCCAGGGCACAATGTAGACCATGCCCCCATTAACGAGACCWGTATACATCTGGTCCGAGGAGTGGTTGAAGGTGAAAGCACTCTGTTGYAATACCCGTTCTACACCGAGCTCCCATCTCTTGGTGTAACCCTCAATCTCGTTGCGAAGTCCCTCATGAGTGACCATGATTCCCTTAGGTGTGCCTGTTGAGCCGCTCGTGTACAGTATTGCAGCCATCGCATCGGGTTGGGAAACATTCACGATGTGGCTTGAAGCTTTGCCTGGTACCTTGGATACATTAATAGTATGAGCGAATGGCACGCAAAGCTGAGGAACATCATCCGAGGTGGTCGAGTCCACTAGAAGTGCGGATGGCTCACAGTCTTGAGCAACCGCTGCTAGGCGCTGCATCGGGTTGCGAAGATCGAGTGGTACATATGTCGCTCCGATGCGCATGATCGCAAGCATTGAACATGGCCAGTCGGACGAGGCGGTCTGGAAGACGAGTACACGTTGCCCAGCTTGAATTTTAGCCTTCAGTAATGCTTCCGCAATAGCCTCTATACGATTGGTCATGCCGAGATATGTAAGCGGTTCGCCGATGCCATCCATAAGTGCTACTTTGTGCGGATTCTCTTTGGCAACCTGGTCGATTCGAAGGGACAGTGTTTGGGGCCAATTCGATATGAGTTTGGGTCCTACAAGCAAATTCAGAGCACTCGTCAGTCTTCTCTTTTTCATCTCGAAAAACCCGAGAACCTGAGAAAAAGCTAGGAACACTTACCTCTGCCAATATTGGTCCCGCGTTGACGTTGACTCTCGCTGAATAGAGGAATGGTTCTCAAGGTGAGAGACGGGTCGCGAGTGAGAGCGTCAAGGAAATGTACGTAAGTCTGACACAAAAGATCCGTAGCTTGCAAATCGTAAAGACTCTTTTGAGCCCTGAAAAAAATCATGGTAATATCATCGCTGTCAGTAATGTCGGCYGATACATCGTATGCAGTCTTCCCGGTGTGCACTTCTTCTTGCATCTCGAAAACACAATCTCCAAATGGCCGTCTTGGCTGGAGGCCTTGTCGATAGTCCAAGAAGGCTTGGAAGAAAGGCGCATGAGTTGCAGAACGATCTATGTTGAGTTCACTGAGAAGCACGTCGAAAGGTAAACGTGAGTTTTCCAGTGCTGCGTAAGCTATTTGTCGAGCCTCAACAATMGCATCCGAAAATGGCTGGCTKTCSTGGCGGCGAAAGCGCAAGGTGAGCAGATTCAAGAAAAAGCCAATGCTGCTCATCATCGCGTCATCATTGCGGGCAGCGTCGGCAAGACCGATTGTCAAGTCATCCGTCTCAGTGAAGCAGAAGAGCATAGACTTGAAAGCAGCCAAATAGAAATGAAAGGGGGTTGACCCAAAGCCCTTGGAGACCGCTCGAATTCGCGCAGCCAGAGCGGGATCGAGTACATGCTGTACCTGATTTGTGTCGAACTCCCTCATGGCTATCCGGGAACCAGCCCGAGCCATAGGTAGTAGTGGTAAAATTGGAGGCTGATCGCCGGGCGGAAATACTCCCCTCCAGAACGCCATTTCCTTACCCATCTCCCCGTTCTCATAGGCTCGACGTTGAGCAGTTGAGAACTCTGGGTATTGCAAAGGCTGTGCTCCAAGAGACTCCCCTGTATATGCTTTTTCAAGGTCAGAAAGAAATACCTCCAAGCTAACGCCGTCCATGATAATGTGGTGGTGGTACATGAGTAGATAGTGCGATGACGATGACAAGGTTAACAAGACGAGTCGGAAAAGCTCGCCGCTTGAAAGATCCAGGTCTTCTGTTCGTAGTCTTTCCAGTTCGATTGAGATTTCGCTTTCCGAGTCGATTGTTTTACATTCAAGGTGGATAGGAGAGCTAGGCATAACTTTTTGATATGCTTGCGCGGGGTTTGTTTCATCTGGTATGAAACATGTGCGCAGGGTTTCGTGTCGAGATGTGACGATGCGGACTGCTTTCTCTAGGTCGTGTATATCTAAATCTCCGGTGACATGGTAATAATATGCGACGTTATGTGTCCTCTGGTTCTCCAGCATCTGCTGAAGGAACCAGAACCGGGATTGAGCGAGCGATATTGGCACGCTCTTTAGAAATCGTTTGGGAGCACGGCTTGGTCGAACTGGCGCGGATATCAGCATTTGTTCTGATTGAGGTGGGAAATAGTGAATGGGCTGGGTGTTGACCTTGATGGAGTCAACAGTCTCCTTAGAAGGTGACGCAGATCTCGTGGACGCTTCTGTAACCATATCGAAAGAAGACTCGGATCTGGAGATGGGAGATTGTGCTCCTGAGCTCTCTGGAGGTGTTGTGTCAGAGTCTGACGAAGCGATCAACGTTGGTGCGACAGGTCGAGGGACGGTTTGTGGTTCAGGTTCGGATTGCGGCTTATCAGGTGTAGAGTCCGRATTTCCTATACCTGCAAGAAGTTGTTCTGGCAGTTTTTCCAAAGCAATTTCGCACAGCTCTGTTAGGGAGCTTCCTCCGACTACCTTAAGAATTGGAATGTCCACCTTTACCTCCTTCAGAAACCATGTCCGTACTTCAACAGCAACCAATGAGTCGATTCCAAGCTCGACGAGAGGCATGTTGCGATCTATGGCCTGATCTAACAACTGTAGGACGATGCGCAGCTTTGCTTCGAAGCATTCTGTGTACGAGTAAAAGTACGTCAGTAAAGAGTAACATATCTTCAGCCTCATATCCATCAATTTGCTTACCTTTGAGAATCTCAAGCGCTTCCTCCTTGGTTGTGGCTTTCACAAGCTGACGAGCGGCAGGAAGAGCTGTCTTCTTCCCTTGTTGCTCGGACTCTGACTCCTCGACCCGGCTCTGGATGACACGATGAGCGAACATGGGATTTGTGAACCATGGGCCGGTGAGGTGTTCGTCTTCGGAGAAACAACGTATTCCCGTGGTGAGGACTGCTGCCGGAATGCCACTATTATCATTGATAGGATCGGGATGGCCAATACGAATGGTCTCAGCGAACGCCATGCGCAAATCCGACTCGGACATACGGTCCATGCCGACAGCGGCAAGTTGGTCCAAGACGATACTGCGCCCTGCTGACTCGATGTAACCAATTCCAGCAACCTGTCCAATGTCAAAGGCAGAAGCGACCACTCCACGTTGTCGTCGCTGTCGTACTAAGCCATTGATATAGCCATTTGCTGTACTATAGCTGGACTGGCCCACATTACCAAAGACACACACCGCAGAAGAAAACAGGACAAAGAAGTCAAGTTTGTCGTCATGAAACACTTGGTCCAAGTTACTTGAGCCAACGATCTTAGGCATAAGGACTTGTTGCATCGTCTCAGCTGTCATTTTGGAGAAGAGAATATCTTTGAGAACCATGGCTCCGTTGGCCACACCTGCAATTGGAGGGCATGTTGCTCGGATGTGCTTCACAACGTTTTCGACGCTGTTTATGTCGGTGACGTCCATAGCTAGCGCTTTGATGACCGCACCTCCTGCTTGGACGGATTTCAGCCATCTCTCGTCGAGCTCAGGGCGACGACTTGTCAAGCAAACACATCCCGCGCCATTGGAGACCATCCACTCGGCAAGCGATTGTCCAATCTTTCCAGTGAGGCCGACGAGTAGATAGGTTTTGTCCTTGGAGAAAAATCCTGTCGCATCCAAAGGACGAACCTCCACCGATATATCTGACCCCTCCAATGGCCAGCAAATAGCACTTGTAGCATGGTAGCGGGTGGCTGGATCACGGACTTGGTCCAGAGAAATGATCAATCCACCCAGTGGCTCTTGCAAAATTGGTTCTGTCGTTGGCGATGCAGCCGCTCTGGAGATAGCGTCTTGCAGCSTATTGACCAAAGACGCTTGGTCGTACGAAGCGGGCAGCGAAGATTCATGTCGAAACAGAGAAGGTGCTTCRATATTCTTRTATCCCCACGGCAAAGCATCGGTGATGCGGTGACTAAGCTGGCTTGTTTGGCCAAGAGAAGATATAGATGTCAGATCCAAGAAATGAGTAGGCATCAGMAGGCGCATCGTCGTTCGCATGACGTGTGCTGGTGTCTTGGCACTCAGCTTGACCCAGTTCGGGTCCTCCAGATACTGTCTTTCGTCCGCATCGCAAACGAAAGTGATCCGAGTTGCTTGTGAAGTAAATCGACGAGACAGTGCTGCTGCGAGGAAACGATCGTTACCCGAGCAATGAACGAGGAGATGACTGCCTGCACCCAAATTGTGGAGTAAACATCCGGCAAGAAGCTCGCTAGTAATGGCAACCAGTTGGCCCTCGGCTGATGTAGGCGTTGTACTCTTGCTGCTGGTATTCAGCGGTGTCGATAAAACAGTGACTGGAAGTGATTCGCGAGAATTCTTGGTTGAGAGCAGTGCAACTTGGGCCCCTTTGGCATCTCGACCAACAGCGACAAATAGGAACGTTTCGGGAAGGACAGATAGGGCCATGGGACTTGAGCTATCGACTTTGACTAGAATATCACGCTGATCGTGGATTGAATGTAAAGAAGTGGCTTCTATCAAGGTGCCCGGTGTGCCAATGCGCGGTGGYAGAACGGAGATTGTCGGGGAAGAGATTGGAACTCTCTTGGTAATGGCGCGTCTAAGTGAGTTGAGCCTCTCGTTTTGATCGCCGCTGTGTAGAAGTCTAGGAATGGATACTTTTCCATTGTTGAGGTATGCTTCGGGCTCTTTGGACCACAGAAGTTGAGGTGATTGTTTATGATCGCTTTCTCCTGTAGGTGTTTCCCACTCATCCAAGGCGCACAGTTGCAGCAGATGGCCGGCTATCAATTTTGCAACGTTGTCTTGTTCGATACTAGAGATGTCCAGATGGTTAAAGCTAATATGGCCGGCCTCACGACGCGCAGTACGTCCGAAGGTTATACTTGCGTTGTGGTATGGTTCATCTGTAAGAGCGCTCTGTGTTATCCAGAGGAGACTTTTGGAAAGTTCAAGCATGCTCTTGAGCCCTTCCATTTTCTCTGGGGTCATGTCTTTGAAGATCGGAGTGTCAATGTCTACCAAATTGATGAAGGTACTCATAGGAGGCAAATCAAGCGCTTCTTCTTCCGTAGGTAAGCCGTCAAGAGTCGACACTTCGCCACAGAAAGGTTCCAAGAGGTCCACCAGCTCTTCTGCGATTCGAGCCGTTTCTAAGCTTCTGCACCCAAGAATGACCAGGCTCTCGATCTCGATAGAGGATTTTGGAGATGAAAGAGGTCGTCGCAAGAACTGCACGCGGTCGTCGACGGCCTGCGATGCCATAACAGAAAAGGGCCAGGTCAAGCGATCGATCTTTGGTGTGGCAGCGTCCACTCCAGCAAATCCAGCCTTCCGCAACGCCGTATGCCACTCGCCAGGAGTAATGGTTGGCGCCCATTTACGGCCATCATTCACACCAAGCCACCAACCAGAAATAGGACCCAAGGCAAATGTCGTCCGAATAGGCTCGTTGTCGGTGACTTCCAAGAGAAGAAGATATCCACCAGGTTTCAGGAGCTTTCTGGTGTTCACTAACGTATTGTGGAGGGACTCTGTGGCGTGTAGAACATTAGAGGCGACAACAACGTCATACGAGTATTCTTCAAATCCTTGGCTTGCCGGCGTCTTCTCGGCATCAAAAACTTTGAATGTCATCTTCTCGTTGTGTTCCTTGAACATCTCGGCGGCTTTCTCGAAAAAGCCCAAGGAGATGTCGGTGTAAGTGTAAGAAGACATGCTCTTGCCAATCTCTCCCAGAACTGCTTTTGTGGCTCCTCCAGTCCCAGCACCTAGTGGAGGGGAATCCTGTCAGTACGAAAGATCACGTGTCAAGCAAGTTGGATCTCTTACCAATTTCAAAGATCTTGTTATTTGGGTAGCGATGGGCGATTTGTTTCATCATGCTGCCCAAAAACTGGTTATATCTTCGGAAGCCAGTTCCTTCCTTGTAAAAATCGTTGAGCAAGTTGTCCTTTACCATGTGCTCTAATATTGTTGTTTCTTTTCGCACGGCAGCCAGCATATTTTCACCAACGACACAGCTCATCTTGATATCGACATCGTTCGGAAAAGAGGCAACGAGAGCAGCAATATCTTCGGCGGTATCTTTGATCCATTCTCTCCTTACGGTTGCATGTTTACCGCCAGCAATTGCGAGGAGGGTGCGCTTCACCCAGGCTCGCAGGTACTTATGATGCGGTTGGCCGTTTTCCCACTCCTCGTCTGTCAGCTCCGTATCCCATTTTCGGATGTAGTGATATGCCACCCTTTCACAAGCAAGAGCCACTTCGGCCTCACGAATTGTGGGTCGAATTCCTTCAGTAACGGCGGCGCCATCAGGGTCTGCAAATCCAAGCTTGACGTTGGTGAAAATCATAGAGTCTGCCGCTGCTGTGGCTGGCGCAAACGCTTTGAGGGTCAGATCCTCAACTTGAATCATGCAATGATCCCCGTCGACGCTGAGATCCATGGACGTCGATATAAACTCGGAGGCGTCATCAATTGTAGCATACACTGGAACAGGCCCGCCAAGTACGTCTTGCAAAGCACAAGCATCAGGATTGAGCCGAATGGTCCGGATAGATGTTGGTATATGGAGCGACCAGAGACGATTATCACCGGGCGCCGAGTATGCGAGCATTCCAGCGTGGAAAGCCACGTCCAGCGTGCTGGGGTGAACGAGATAAACATCGGCATCAGCGTCAGGATAAGGATATGAACCCAGTACACCGACGGCATGGCCAAGACGACGCTTCATCGACGAAAATGTTCGGAATGGGCCAGAGTAGTTATAACCAAGCGTGGCAAGCGACGAATAAAGGCGATCACTATCTACGGGATTCATGTTGTAGTCCTCGACTGGGGCAGCAGACAGAGTATCGACACTTGGCGTACCGAAAACGACTCGGACTGTTGCAGTGGCCATAACTTCYAGGTCTTGCTCAGTCCCCGCAGATGAGAYAGGCAATGAGTAGCAGGAGAACTTTGCAGACGCAGTCCCATCGGCGTGATGTCTAACATCAGTAAGTGTAACTACGGCCCGATATTAGCTCACGGCTTTGACAAATTTGGGAGGTTGAGTCGAAGAATCAGCTCTAGACAAAGTTCTTCTCGAAGAAAAGGAATTGAAAATGAATTATAGTTCCGGTTGTACTTACCCAATGTCTCCACGCCATAGTTCTCGCCTTCGTCAAATGTCATCGCCTTGATAAGAGCAAGATCGTGGAGCTCGAAGAGTTTGACAGACTTGTCGGCAGCAAGAATTCTTGAGCCTTCCATGGCCATAGCAATGTAGCCCGCCGCAGGGAAAACGATTTGACCTTGCAATTGATGGCCACTCAACCATGGAATCTCCGAAGTCTTGAGAACATTTGACCATCTCAAATCTTGCCCAGTGGATTCAGGATCCAGTGAGCCAAGAAGCTCGTGTGGACCTTGCTTTTGGTTGAGGAGCCTTCGAGAGCGGCGCGATTCACTCCAATGAGTTCTAGCATGGTTCCAATGATACATCGGCAGACCAACGACTAGTTGTGGCTGTGGGGACTCGCCGTTAAAAGCCTTCGTGTAGGACTGCAYGTCGACGCTTTGGGTGCCAAGCTGTGTCCACAAGAACCCCAAAGCATCTGAAAAGGCTTCAACATCGTTTGCTCCTCGGGAAAGCACCCCRCTATACGGGAGAGGCGCYGATCGAATGTCGGCAATATTTTTCAAGGCCGGACCCTTCAGCGCAGGATGAGGTCCAACCTCGAGGGCAAGACTAAGCTGATCATCACTAGCAACAGCATTCCTRACAGCTTCGGCAAACAGGACGGCACTCGTCATGTTGTCTTTCCAGTAAACATCCTTCAATGCTTCAACKGGTTCCATTCCCCTAGTAYTAGGGGACACGCTTGAGAACCAWGTGCATGAATCGCCGCTTTGATCAAAGTTCTGGTTGATGTTGATATTACACGCACGCATGGCAGCGATGTAGGGTTCGGCACATGGCAACATGTGATGAGAATGGTAAGCCGTATCAACCTTCAACATCCTGGCGAATTTCTTTTCCTCCTCAAATATCGTTTGAACTTGTCCAATAGCATCGGCGTCGCCAGACAGAGTTACACTGGCTGAAGAGTTATTAGCGGCCAGAGAAACACGACCTTCAAAGTCTGGTAAGCTTATGACCTCCTCCGCATCATCCCACGACGTGCCGACTGCAAGCATGGCTCCCTTTTGGCTAGAATCCCCATTTCCAGCGAACCGAGCAACCCGCCCACGCAAATATGCGAGACGAATTGCATCTTGAGCCGAGACGAATCCAGCAGCGTACGCTGCGGCGATCTCTCCAGAGGAATGGCCGACCACAGCGGAAAACGTGACACCGGATGCTTTCAAGAGGTCGACAAGTACAACCTGGACAGCTGTACACAATGGCTGCGATAGAGCAGCCTCAGAAATACGCGAGGAATCCTTGCCCTTCAGCATCTCGACTTCTAAGGACCATTCTGGACGGTCAGCCTCAGGTAAGGTAGCCAGAGATTCTTCCATCTCCTGAATTCTCTTGAGCACRAATTTGGAAGAGCGTATAAGGTCTGCTCCCATAGCTGGCCACTGGGCACCTTGGCCAGTGAAGATACCAAGAATTCGCGGTTTGGTGGCTGTGGGCTTTGTACTAGTCCTGAGCCCGATGGTGGCATTCGCCTGCTGGCTCAAGGGCGCCAGCTTCGCGTCAATCTTCGATGTAAGTTGATCGATTGTTGACGCTGAGAAAGCCACTTTGAAAGCAAGATGACTTCGCCGTGCCTGTAATGTCCAAGCGAGATCGTTAATGTCAATATCAGGATGTAGCTTGAGATGAGCCGAGTAGGCCCGAAGCTGTGCAACGAGTGAGGCCTCAGAGGACGCCGAGAAGATGAATGGGGTTGGGTTCTGAGAACCACGAGACGAGATAGCATTAGTCTTAGTCGATGGCATGGAGCAATACTGTTCTAATATAGCATGGGCGTTGCTGCCCCCGAATCCTATTACGATCAACTTCAAGATCTCACGATGACGAGAGGTGGGTAAATGAGACTACTAACCGAAACTATTAACACTCGCTCGTCGAGGGACACCTTGAGAGAGCTCTGGCCAAGACATCAACTCCGATGGCACACGCAAACCCTTGTAGTACTTCTCAAGATCCGGGTTCAGGCGTTGAAATAAGAGGTTGGGAGCTATGAGACCGTTTTGAATACTGGCAGAGGCTTTCAAAAGGCCTGCAAGACCTGCGGAACCTTCGAGATGGCCAATTACAGTCTTGACAGAGCCGACGTATAGTGGTGTAGCCTCGCCGTTTTTGTACTGGCCAAAGGACTGGTAAATTGCGGCAGCCTCCTTTGGATCYCCAGCTTTGGTGCCGGTTCCATGAGCCTCGAAGAATTGAGGGTGGTCATGAGGATTGTTTTCGGGGTCCAAGCCGGCTTTGAGATAAGTCTCTCGGATAAGAGCAGTTTGAGCCTCGGTGCTTGGTACCGTGATTCCGTTTGAATGTCCGTCTTGATTAGTTCCAGTCTCGCGTATGAGACACTCAATGTGGTCTCCATCTGCAATCGCATCACTGAGGCGCTTGAGCACAACGGCCGCTACACCCTCTCCGCGCGCGTAGCCATCTGCAGACGCATCCCACATGCGGGAACGACCTGTTGGAGAGAGCATCTGAAGCTTGCTTTCTAGGATAAAGGTCTCAGGGTTCAGGATAATGTTCGTTCCACATGCTAGTGCGACACGGGATTCTCCAGTGCGTAGTGCCTTGACACCTTGGTGTACCGCGATAAGACTAGATGAACAAGCCGTGTCGATGGTCATACTTGGGCCGTGCCAATCAAAGAAATATGAGACTCGGTTGGAGATGATCGCCCGGTTGATTCCTGTCGCGAGGTACGTCGGGACAGTATTGAGGTCACGCATACTCGTAGTGTTGTAGTCAACATCCATGGTTCCAGTAAAGACTGCAGTATCAGATCCTCGAAGGGATTCCAACGTGTGACCACCCGCCTCCAGAGCTTCGTAGACAGTCTCCAAGAGCAGACGCTGTTGGGGATCCATGGAATCAGCCTCATTTGGGCTGATGTTGAAGAACGCCGCATCGAAGACTTTGATGTCTTCCTGGAGCAAGTACGCCTGTTTGACGTTAGTCGCACCATGACGCTTACCATTAGGATGATAAAAGCCTGTAGTATCGAATCGGTGAGAAGAGATGTCTACAGCAACATCACGAGGGGTCTGGAGTAGCTCCCATAATGCGGAGGGAGAGGTCGCGCCACCGGGCAGGCGACATGCGGCGCCGACGATTGCAATTGGTTCTGGGGATGTAGAAGGCATCGTGAAAAAGGGTTTCGATGGAGTTTTTGCCCGGAATTCGTTTCCCGATAATCTGTTAAGAAATTAGCCGTGGGGAGGAGTGACCAACGATGACTGAATAGGACAGCTGTGTTGAACTATTGATGCGATTATGAGGTCTAGGTATTTCGAATGTCTTGTCGATAGTAATTTAAACATTTCTTCGAGCATAATAGGTATGAAGTGAGCCTCTTCGCGGGCTGTTAATTAAGCCGTTTCCCAAGACCTTGACAATACCGGCCCAACTCCTTTGACATTCTGTGATATGAAACATCGCACAATCGTGACCGAAGTCGCTCTAAACCACAACAGGCAAGAACATTTTGAAATTTTCATAGACAGAATATCCTTTCTTCAATGTAATGTCGCCGATGAAGCAACTCATCGTGTGTCGTTACTGGTGACTTCACCGGGCTGCCTCTTTGCGACATACTCGGGCACTTGCGGAACTCAAACGCTTTGCACCTATTAACGCTGTACATTGCGTATTATTCCGACCTGAAACAATGTGCAGCTCGAATAAGTCTATCAAGACAAGAAATAGCACGGGCAAGCTGATTGGACGCAAAGCCGGCGCTTTTCAGACGCGCGCAGCCCCACTTTCCTCGTGGCGTCCCCGAGTACGCCGATTGGAATCATTCCATCGCCTACGCCGATATACATGCCTGCGTCAATTCATCCCACATGGCACCGATATGCGTAGACCAGCCGCAGGCATGCAGCAGTGTAGTAACTATAGCGTTCGTCAATGCAACAAGATGATCTCGGGCTCTGAGTAGCAGGAATCGGGCTGACCATGGTTTTCATGGGCCACCTTTACTCGTGATTTCCATATATACTTCTCATAGTGGATGTGTATTTCTTGGGGGAAGAGAAGATCCACTCGAGCACCGGTACCTACCTCACTCTCCAAGATCTCCAAGATCTCCCGTCCTGGGTGCTTACCAGTCCTTGCTTCATCGCCGTTCCTTGATCTTCAGTGGTATCTGTCTCTAGCCAGATCTTCAAGCATTTCGACATGTCTTCTCATCGTCATGAGGCTCCTTCAAGGCTTTTGTTCCTAGTCCTACTAGCTACCAAATTCACCACCACCATGGCGATGAGCACGGCTGCCATGTGCGCCGAGATCGAGGCTCAAATCCCAGGCCGGACATTCTACTCGGGCGACGCAGCGTTCAATGATTCGCAGACCACTTATTATTCTATGCAAGAGCGAGAGTTGAATCCGGGCTGCGTCTTCACACCCACATCCACGGCCGAGGTAGTTCGCTTCGTCCAGATGATGGCTGCAAACAATGCTGCGACTCCACAGTTTGCTGTCCGTGGCGGCGGTCACAAGTATTTTGCGGGAGCGGCAAACATCGACGGCGGCATCACTGTCGACATGCGTCGTATAGACCAAGTATCGCTGAGTGCGGACCACAGCGTTGCGCACATAGGGGGCGGGTCTGTCTGGAGCGACACTGTGTATCCGTACCTTACGCCATACAACCGTACTGTTGCAGGCGGGCGGCTGCCAGGAATTGGGATTGGAGGTTTCGTGACCGGAGGTACGTTCAACGTGTTTCGTTGTGTTGTGGCGAGGTGATATATACTTGAATATATATACTTGAATACTTACGGAAGTATCTTGGTCGTGGAGGTTGGACTTAGTTCGGAGATTAAGTCATCAATCACCTGCTGACTCATCGACGTGCCTTCGCGTAACGTCAACAGGAGGTCTCAGTTTTCAAGCAAGAAGTCACGGCTGGTCCTGCGACAGCATCGTTGGCTACGAGGTCGTCCTCGCCACGGGCAAGGTCGTTCAAGCCACTGCAACGTCGAATCGAGATCTCTGGCTGGCACTTAAAGGTGGCGGCAACAACTTCGGGATCGTCACTCGTTTTGACATGACGGCCTTCGCACAGGGAGATATGCTCGGTGGCGTAATCGGATACCCTTATACTCCAGATGTCTTACACGCTCAAGCGGACGCGTTCAGTCACTTCATGAAGCCCGAGAATTTCGATCCGGCAGCGATGATGGGTATTCTCATTACTTACCAATACGGTTCCAGAGCAGTCGCGAACTCGCTGTTCTACCTCGAACCAATTCCCCGGCCCGTGGTATACGAACCGTTCTTGTCAATGCCAGACCAGGTCTCGAATAATCTGGTTATTGCAAACACTCGAGATATTGTGGAAGCCTTTGGATCTTTCACACCAGCGACTTTACAACGGTAAGGATGACTTCCTGTAAATAGAATTGCGCTAATCACACCTTGCTTTTCAGTGCCGCGGAGATCAATTACTCGTTCACAAATGGCGACGCAGCTGCATATTCTGAGCTTTTCAGCATATACAACAACTCTCTAATCGGTCTAGAACAACACAACATCTCGGGCGCAGGTATACAGTGGCTGACCCAACCCCAAGCCGTCACTAACGGCATTAACTCACTTGGGCTTGTGCCTAACGAAACTGATGTTGTCATAGTTGATATCGTCCTTATTTGGAACGATGCAGCCGATGATGTATATATGGCTGAGTATCTCGACTCTCTCCGCACTCAGCAAGTCAATGCACTCATCCGTAGAGGTCTTCACAGCTCGTTTATCTATCTCAACTATGCAGGCCAGTCGCAAAATCCCATCGCAAGTTACGGTCATAATGGAGATATCAAGAAGAAGCTACAAGCTGTGAGCTCAAAGTACGATCCGAAGAAAATTTTTCAGACTAAGGTTCCAGGTGGCTTTAAACTGTTCCCCTGATTTCTAAGCACTGTACTCCTCAAGTCCATCTTATCTTTATGTTCTAGCCAAGCTTTTATCGCACTCTGGATCCTGTAATGCGCATCACTTCCGCATTTGATTGAGCTTGTTATCTTCAATGATGTACCATTCAACCAATCACATTGCCTTTTTGTGCCCGGAAAGATTTCAATAATTGGTTCGATACGTCGTTTTGATCTTGCCGTATTGATACCGATGTAGATTACGCTTTCACGCTCTGCATTTTCGCTTTAATTAACCATATCTGTGTGATTATAGTCCCGCGAAGCCAKTACCAGGGCAATTTCGCTTGTGTTCCTCCATGTAAATTCCATGTGTCATCATCTGAGGCAAATCAAACTGGGATGTGGTAGAGGTACCATAAGACAGAACGTAGCGCTATCTCACTCTATGTCGACAGTAAGTCTGAACAACCTGGTTATACACATGCGCAAGCAGATTMAGAAGCACTGATTGAATTGTCTCATAGTAYATTATACAGTCGCCCATCAGCTCCTACGAAGTCTTGTATACYAATTTGTAACCCGAGGGTGGCTGGTCACGAATCTGGGAAATGCCCTTGACAATACCGTCCCAACCGCCGGTCATTACTTTTACCGGGTGCATGTCAACCAAACCACGATCTAACAGTTTCTGTATGATAGTATGAGCACGGTATGCGAACGCGACCGTCTCGGATGAAAACTCGCGGCCTGTGTCGGCACCCTCCACGGCTTCGCCACCCAAGACTGTTCGAACATTGAACCATGATGGCTTGACCGTGCTGTTTCGAGTTCGTGTTATCGTTTCACGAAATGGCTCTAAGGCTACATAATGTCCACCAGCACGTCCGATAGASGCATAGCAGAGTTTTGTCGTTTCCGCTTCCGTCACACAGTCGAGAGCGTAAGCGAGCTGCCTTTTTGTGTAGGCGCGTATGTCGTCCGCACAACTGGAACTGTGGTAATCGAAGACTTCCACYGCTCCAAATTGCTTGACGAGATCGAAATTGGCGGGCGAGCTRGTGGCAATGGGACGGAATCCAACTCTATGACAATCATGGTTGCTGGTTAGCCAAAGATCTCTTGGCGAATTGGTGTCTATSTGTTCGAGTACAAATACTTACGTCTTCAGCAGCTGAATAGCACGCGTTCCCGTAGCTGTGCTACCTCCTGCCACCAGAACAAAATTCCCTGGCGTTTTGCATTCGCCGTCAGCCGCGAGCTCGAGCTGGTCGAGAGATGTTGGAAGCTTAAGTTCACTGAACAAGGCGTATGCAGATGTCATCGATGCTARGCCAAGGGGTGCGGCATCCTCAAAGGGCACGTTGTCTGGCAGCTTGAATACGAGATCGACTACGACTGCCACATACTCAGCAAAGGCACCCACGTCGGGGCGCATCTTGCTCATGCCGCACACGAGACTTGCAACACGGTCACCGACCGCAAAGCGACCAGAACTAATGACATCTGCTCCGAGCTCTACGATGGTCCCTGCAAAATCGGTGCCCAYGATGGATCCTGGCGTAGCGCTGTAGTCAAGCGCCTTGATGTCGACCGGGTTTAAAGCTACCGCGGCAGTCTTGACCATGACCATATCAGAGTCCATTCGAGGTACAGGAGCATTCCGCTGAACTTCCACTTCTTTGAGCCCTTTGGCAATGATGGCGGTTTGGTAGCCAGGCAGGTCTCGCGTTTCAGAGACCATTGTGATATTAGTATCTATCTACTCGTTAGGGCTATTCTTGGTCTGACCAAATTCTTCTGATACTTACAAAGAAGCTAGTATGAGCGTCGTGCTAATAGTATGGRCTAGATAACCAGAAAATAATTGTCAATTTTCAAAATGTCAAACTCTTCCATCGATGATATCCAAATATCGGAACAAAGGGTAGAACGAATATCACGAAGCCACCGATTACTCGGCCACGCCATTTCCACTGAATATTTGACCTAGTTGGGTCTAAGTGGTTCAGCTGCTGGTCTGCCACGCTTAACCGCCGATTCCACCGGAGTGATGCGAGAAAGCAGCCTGCTGAAGAACGCATCCCTGCGCAAATCTCCATGTGGTTCTCTTGGAGGGGCCGAGGGGGGTTATCTCTGACCCAGCGTGTAGGAATTCAGGTCTCGGAAGATGGTGGTCGAAGGATGATAGAACGGAGGTCATGCTAAATCCAGGAATGATCTACGCACGTCACCCTTGATGCAAGCTTGAAGGCACAGCAAGAGAGTCAATTCGAACTGAGCACAAGGCGAATTAATGGTGGCCAGTAAGAGTTCGTATCCGCGCTTCCTCTACGGCGTCGGCGACAATACGGGTATCTATTTCGCCAGCGAGTGCAGCTCTCAGGGGCACAATTCATCGGCTCGCGTAGCGCACTTTCTGTTGAGATACAGCAAAAACCGCCGGCATCATATCMATCAATGCACAAGTTCACGAGGTTGGAATATACATCTCGAAAAATCGGCGATGGTCGCAATGCATACGCGTGGCAGACCAGTTTGGTTTTTGGGATAAATAATCGACTCAATTCTGGACCAGCTCAAAGAAAGACATCATTGCCTCGATCCTCTMAAGCTATCTATACTCTTTCAAAACATTCAACATAGTCAACTTTTGCCCAGTCATCCTACCATCTCTCAACGCTATTCCCTACACAATTACTACACCTGAATCTTATTCGAAAATCTGAGAACCCGGCCAGATTTGATACTYCACCAACTCCCTCCAATCATCTTCCTGTCCCGCGCAATGGAGACGCCGCGTACACTCACCCAGCTCTTRGAAAGAGCGGCTCTRGGTGAGAGCACAATTACCTTTCTCGAGAGCGAGGGGAAAGTCCAACGCAGCCTAAGCTACAAGAGCCTGCTCGAGCAGAGTCGAGCCAAAGCCCAGCTTTTGCACAAGATTCCAGGCATCACCAAGAACAAAATCGTACTCCTCCATTTCGAAAAACTTGACCAGAGCATCGAATGGTTCTGGGCTACCATTGTTGCTGGTTATCTTCCCGCATTGTCTCCGCCCTTTTCCAACTATCCCGCCCAGCACGCCAAGCATCTCGCTCATCTGAAGACAGTTCTTAACGACCCAGTTGTCTTGACGTCTAATAACATTGTTGACTGCTTTGGTGGCCACGGACTCAACGTCAACAACATTCAATCGCTTCAGTCAGATGAAGATACTGACCCGAAAGCTAGCGGACCTCAGATCAATGGTACCTACGCCGAACGTGCAAGAGACCCAGACCATGCTGTGCTCATGCTCACATCTGGAAGCACCGGAGGCGCCAAAGCTGTGGCTTTAAAGCATGAACAGCTGATTGCCGCAGTGGCAGGCAAGTCGGCTGCTATGTCAACATCGAAGAAGGATATCTTTATGAATTGGATCGGACTTGATCACGTTGCCGGTCTTGTTGAAACCCATCTCCAGGCTATTTCCGTATCGGCCAGTCAAGTCCAAATCAACGCCGCGGAGCTTGTGGCTAATCCTTTGGCCTTTTTGAAAGTCATCGACACGTTTAGAGTTTCATTCACCTTCGCTCCAAATTTCTTCCTCGCCAAACTTGAGCGTGCTCTTGACGGAGTCAACTTTCCTGAGCTGGACCTGTCAAGCCTTCGAATTATCATCTCTGGAGGAGAGGCCAACAGTGTTGGAACTGCTGTAAAGCTCCTTACGTCCCTAACAAAATATGGCGCTCCCATGAATTTGATACGCCCTGGTTTTGGCATGACTGAGACGTGCGCCGGTTCTATCTACAGCCATGACTTTCCGGAGTATGAGATCAAGAACAACCTTGATTTCGGTTCCCTTGGAAAATGCATCCCAGGTATTAATATGCGAGTTCGACTCAGTGATGGAACTTATTCGAAGCAAGGTTCTGGTATGCTAGAGATTTCTGGACCTGTGGTCTTTTCAGACTACCTCAACAACCCGGTCGCCACAGCAGCAGCTTTCGGTGAGGACGGCTGGTTCACCACCGATGATTTGGCCACTATTGATGCGCAAGGAATGTTAAATCTAACCGGTCGCATGAAGGACGTCGTGAATGTGAATGGCGTCAAGTACAACCTCGAAGACATCGAGACTGCCATCGAGGAAACGCAAATCGAGGGCGTGACACCATCGTTCACCAAGGCGCTTGCTGTGCGAGCAGACAATGCTGAGACAGAGAGTTTGGTAATCATCTATATGGCTGCGTTCAACTCCAGTGATGACGAAGCACGAGCTCGAGCTCGACGAGGTATCGATCGTGTATGTCACCTCCAGTGYGGTGCCAGGCCGCTGGATGCGTTGCCTTTGCCAAGTGCTGCGTTGGAGAAATCCTCCCTTGGAAAACTATCTCGGGCAAAGCTTCGGGCAAGCTATCTCAACGGAGAATACAAGACTCAGCAGCTTGAGAACAATCTGGCCCATGAACGCTTCAAGAATGCCACCTTTCAAGCTCCATCCACAGATACGGAGACCAGAATTCGGTCACTCATCGCTGACCTAATGGAGTGTGACGCCACAGGACTGAGCGTTTCTTCTGGGCTGATGGATTTTGGCGTATCAAGCGTCGAAGTCATCAAATTCAAGAAGTTGCTACAAGAAGAGTTCAAAATTGCCGATGTTCCTATGATTGCTATCCTCACAAATGTCTCCATTGAGTCGCTTGCAAAGGCGATCGAGGAACTTGCGAAGCCAAGACCTTATGACCCAGTGGTGGTCCTCAGCACAGAAGGAACCAAATTGCCCCTTTGGCTCGTGCATCCAGGTGCAGGAGAGGTTCTCGTCTATCTCAACCTGGCCAAGCAGATCAATGACCGACCCCTTTATGCTCTACGAGCCCGAGGATTTGACAACGATGAGCCGTTGTTCGAAAGTATCCCAGAGCTCATCAACACGTACTGCTCTCACATTAAAAGAGTCCAGCCTGAAGGTCCATACGCAGTTCTAGGTTACTCCTTTGGTTCCATGTTTGCCGCCGAGATATCGAAGGAGCTCATCCGCGGTGGCGACGAAGTCAAGTTCACTGGCGTGCTCAACCTTCCACCTCACGTCCAATACAGGATTCGACAGCTCAACATGCACACTGCTATCTTAACCTTAGGTCTTTTCCTCGACATGATTCAAGACGATGATCCGGAGACCTTCTATCCAGGAATCATGAAACTCAGTTACGACGAGCTCTTGGAAGAAATTCTTCGTCGCTCCGGGACGGCAAAGCTCGACGAGGCTGGCCTTGATCGGGAGAAATTTATGACATGGGTAAGCCAACCGCCGCAAATCTCTTTTCTCCTTCATTTGAGATATGATCATCAATATTGTCCCTTCGAGATTGGTGCAGAAAGTSCATGTTTGAAATTTACATGAGTTCTCTGGAGATATACGAAAACTTTTAGGCTRACAAAGTGCAAAATACAGGCCAGAGTTACGAACTCTCTKCACTCAATTGCGTGGGACTATGTTCCTGAGGGCAACTTGCCAGGCATTGATGTCTGGGTTGCACATCCCCTGAAGGCTGTAGCGCGTAACAAGGAAGAGTGGTTTTCGCAACAGCTGATTAAATGGAACGACTTCTCCGACACTCCTACACGATTCCATCCAGCCGTTGGAGAGCACTTCACCATGATCAATGCCGAGAACACCCCCATCTTCGCAAAGACTCTGAAAGCTGCACTTCACGCGCGCGGTATCTAGGGGATACGTCCTTGACGTTGGAAGCGAGGAGTCGCTCGGAACAAATATGGGCGAGGGAATGAATTGGAGTYTTTATATAGAAAGGAATTTAACGGTTTGCGTCACAATTATTCAACGCTCCATGTTTGATCTTTCTGCAGCGTACTGCTCATATTGGAGATAAACGGCATAGTAAGCACGTATCGCAACGAACGTGTACGGAGCTTATTGCGTTATCTTTCATTCCTACTCAGCTTGGCACAGAGGATGTACCCTAGAAACACCAAGAGGATCTCCTGTCTCTACATGCCAAGGGAAAAACAACATGACACATGTACCTCCGTCACCTTAAGATCACGCGGCAGATCTTGCAGGCATTTCCGATGGACCTATTTTGTCTCATTTAACGGAAATTTCTTGTTTTCATCTCAGAGTGGTTTACGCTTTCATCCCAATTCAACTCTCTGCATTTRGGTMACACACAGTCCAGAGATTACGACTTACGACTAGGTCTACACGATAGTGTCTAAATTACATGCATTTCGCTCCATTGTCAACACAATCCAAAACAATGTTCCGTTGGCCACAGAATTAGTGACAGATTGGAAACGAATCAATTACTTCAAAGTGTGCAATCATGGCCTTGCAAACCGCGACAACAGTACATACTCCGAAATCCAATTTACGCACTCTTCTTTGGATACCGACCAGTCAGACAAAGACAGACAATGTCCCTCTATTTTCATCAAGCGGAAACCTCTTGCAATACTGAATTAGTAGCGGCTGCCTTTGGCAGATGCATCTGGTTCTGGAAGCGCTTAACTAGCATCTGTCCAACGGTCTCTTTGCTCGGATCCTCCGGATTCAAAGGGTTCGTCGCAAGCACATCACCGTGCCAGAACGTCGCGCAGGAAAGCCTCTGTGTGTTAGCTCTGTTGATGACTCGATGTCTCACACTTTTGTACTGGCCTCCACTCCACTTCATGATCATRTCACCGCAATTGATGACATATAMATCTTCGTAAGCTGGCACCGCAAGCCACATTTGCTGTTTCTCAATCCAGACCTCTAAACCGACCTTGCTAGGTTGCTGGAGAAGGACAGTGACACCTCCGAAGTCGTTGTGGGCTCCGACGCCAAACTGACCTTCGAGAGTCGCCTCGGCGGAAGGATAACGAATCATTTTCATTTGAACCATCGGTTTTTTGGCAAAGGTCTCCATTATGTCGGTTGAGAAGCCCAAGCCTTGAAGCAGAATTTCCCAAATGGTCTTACCGAGCTGGCCTGTCTGTTGGTAGTATTCCCAAACAGGATTTCGGAAATCCTCAGTCGGGAGGGATGGCCAGACGTTAGGGCCATAGAAACCTCCCATTTCGACGGATGGATCTTCGCGACCAATGTAGTAGGCCTTATCTTGCCATCAGCAATCGCTTTCTTCAAGTTATGGCCTGAGACTCCTTCTRGTAGGAGTGTACGCACCTCTTTAGAATCCGCCATTGCATCACCCTCACGAAGCGACATTCCCGACTCTTCATAACCCCGACGACTGACATTCTTCAGGTACGAGAGCTCAAGCTTTTCTGCTCTAGGCAATTTGAAGAATCCGTCAATACTCTTGAGCAACGCGTGCTGCGATTCTAAAGGGACGCCATGGCCTTTGACTTGAAAAAATCCAAAGTCGCGGCATGCATCATGTACTTGTGTAATGACATTGAGCCTCTCTGCTTCTGTCTTTGGGGAGAGGTATCCACTGAGATCGATAATTGGCAAACTAATATCGTCTGATGACATATTGGAAGAGTTCTACTCCTGSTTCTGGAACGACTTTATCCGTAAGTTATGAAGAAGTAGCGARTCTTGCACCAGTAATGACACTGTGAMGAGCGAGGAATTCTCGATGCATCGTTCCTCTCACGAGCCTTCTTGTTCCAAATATCAGTCCACAGGACGGAGTGACTTTGTCCCGCTTCCAATCACACGAACCGAAAAACACCGACATTGTTGATTCCTTTTAGCCAAGAACTCGGCAATGTTATGATGCACCGAACAGCGAGAATATCAAGTTCATTATTTTCCGCTGGCGCTCCAATTCGGTGTTGGTCGGGGACTATTTTCCAAGGATCCAAATACGAATCTCGTCGCGGGATKTACTTGCGTTACACAACAGTTTGTCTTCYAAATATGGGGGGAGAATTGAGTTCTCTTGATCCCGCCGGGGATTTATCGGGGGCTAGCAGTCTTGACCTGTGAACTTGTTTTGGACAGTCTCGCTGTGTTTTCGCATATTTCAGGGGAATTTAAACCGCCGAGTTGCTAGAAGCTTCTCAAGTCAGCTTCGAATAATCGTACGTGTTCAGCGTGTATACAATAGTCGGCGCGAGGTGATAAGACAGCCCCAAGCCTGCTTTAGTTTTCAGGAACTCAACTCACCAATCTATTAACTACAGCCTTCTTCATAACGCCACTGGCTGTCAGCAATATGCACGTCCTGATTGCCGGAGGGGGGCTCGGAGGCCTCGCGCTCGCGCAGACTCTTCGTAAAGAAGGCATTACGTTTGAAATCTTCGAGCGTGATGCCAGCAAAGACTCTCGCTTCCAAGGATGGGCCATTGCCTTGCACACGTATGAATTTAATATCTGTTTTGCGTGATAGTGAGCTAAAACGAGCAGTTTTCTTCCTGAACTCAAGGCGGCCATTCCATCTGATATGCCCGATATAAGGGAGTCGACCCACCACCTTCAGCCATTGAATCTTCCCGCTCAGATCGTCTACTACTTTCCTGAAACAGACTCACGCCTTGGATTTGAGGTGAGTCGCGAGGAAGATTAATGCCCAGATGGACTAGCGAAGACAAGGGAGAACATACATTAACCTCATTTGTAAGGACTGCGACGAGACACCATTCGTCCGCGCAGAGCGTTACCGCTTAAGAGAGTGGCTATCGACCAACATCCCAATTAAATGGGGAAAGAGAATCCAGCGCGTCGAGCAAGACGATCACGGCGTCACGGCTTACTTTGACGATGGAACCAGCTCAAAGGGGGACATATTGGTTGGTGCTGATGGCATCAGAAGTGTTGGTAAGTCTTTCGTCGCCCCACACAAATAACTGAAATAAACCTCCACGCTGTTGCCTTTCAACCGAATTCATGTATCGCTGGCTTCAATCTCGCACTGACCCAATCCTCCACGACTAGTCCGCCAGGAGCTACTGCAAAAGTCATCGGAGGAACTTCTAAAAGTCGTTCCGCTCGCCGCCATCGTCGGCCAAGTGACGCTCTCGGGGGCTGACTTCAAACGCCAGCTCGAGCTCGCATACAGTGGTTACACGCTCATAAAGCCAGAACTAGGCTTCATCAACTTTGTCGGAACCCACGACGTCGCGGCTGATGGGCTCTCGGCACGGTTCTTCTGGATGATGATGCGCGTGGACCACAACGTAGACGCGGAGGACCACTGGCTCAAGACGGCGACAAAACAGGAGAAGTATGACCATGTGATGACGGCCGTGCAGAAGCTCCCGCCTCAGTTTCGTGGTATTTACGAGCTGACGCCCGTTGATGGGATCAAGGAGGAGACACATATCTGGCGTGATTTGGAACTGGAGACCCTCCCCGCTGGCCGAGTCATACTACTCGGTGACGCGGCGCACGCCATGACGCCATTCCGAGGTGAAGGAGGATATCATACTTTCCTCGATGCCCTCGCCCTGTCGAAAGGGCTAGGTCGCCTACACACTGAAGGGAATGTGGGTGATCTCAACGCGGTGAAGGAGATGGTCGAAGACTACAACTCCGAGATGTTGAAAAGAGGAGTGGACAGTGTACGCTTCTCGAGAGCTTCTTACGATGAGGCGAAGAAGAAGGCTGAGAACAGACAGCCGTTTGTTGCTCCTATGAGACCTCTGCCTCAAAGAGAGATTATGATTGGAGTCAAGGCTTAGTTTAGAGGTCTTCTAGTCGTACTTATGAATGCCACGCGACTGATACGATGCGGGTTCTAACACCCTAGAATTTTTTGCTGACAACTTGAAGTGTATACGCGAGTAAGCAAGTAAGCACTTAATTACTCAAGTAAGTACTTAGTACTTCGTCCCAGGCGAAATAAAGGTTAAATCTGATCTGTGGGCCTGATACAGGGTATAGAACAGGGGATTTTAAAGGGGCAGTCAGGCCAAATTCCCCCCTGCCACATACCCTGCCAGATTTAACCTTTATTTCSCCTGGGACGAAGTAAGTGCCTTGTGGGGAAGTGGCACTCTCGCTTAGCAGTCCCTCGCATTGTGCGATAAATTATCCCCCCATGACCTCGGCTCAGCCCTAAGAGTGTTCAGCCCTACAAGCATTCAACCAAGAATTCAGCCCTACGAGGCATTATCTTATCGGGTCGATCAGACCCTCTTTTCAGAACATAGCTAATTCCTGCGTGTCGGCCGCTAACTACACCTACGCCGTTGGGTGGTACACAAAAGGACGAAGATGATTATTCTAGTGTAATGGCCACACATCAACCTGACTTAGCTCTTTCATCTAGCAAATTTTCGATAGTCTTGCCCCACTTTCAATTACTTTGGAGGATATATCTATTACACCTGTGTTTATCAGGGAACAGGGATTTGTATGTCGGTAATATACATAGAGTTCAGATGACTGGAACCACTATTACGAAATAATTTTTTAGCCTATGTAACTCCAGCCCAAGTGTCGATGTACTAGCCTAATCATATGTTGAAACCAGGTCCTTGGAGAGTGTCCACACAAGAAGCTATGTTGCGAGCTAAGCTTTCTCTCGCTCAAAGTAGATCTGCTTTCCCCAGCGAACGGCGTGTTATCTGTTTTCCCACTCTTTATATATCTTATCATGTAAATTATTTGGGTGCCATGAGAGTTCGAGAGTAGCCACCCCAATTCTGCCTCTCATTATAGTGTCATCGAGCTGTAACTTTGTGATCAAGCCTTCGGAAACACTTACACTGCTTACTCCGACTGCGAGTTGTGATTAGTGGGTAAATGTCGATACAGCCCATGGTCATAATTCCTAAGATAACCCACCTGTTTCCGAGATATAATTGGGGCTTGTGTAAGGGTATATTATGGATTTTATAACTTAATTCCCAGGGCCCTAGCCAGTAAGAACAGGTGGTTTAATAAACATCAGGGATTATTTGATAACCGCAGGGTATTTACACTTTTCTTGGGAATTACGACTATGGGCTGTACACGCGTATTGCGAACCATATCTTAGTAAGCTTCCGATTTAATAGTAATCACCGTTCTAGCATAGTTGAAAGGAAGAACATTATTCTCAGGATGGATGGCTCATACCACTCCTATCAGCCAATCTGTTATTAAGTGCATGTCATCATGAAACTGTCGCTGCGTGAGTGGTACTTGGGAGGATCTTGTATCAAGTCTCGCAAATTGAAAGACGTACATCTCCCTTACAATACGTCGGACGATAAGCAACATGAGTTAAAAGTTAATACCATTTGATTCACGAAAATGGAGTATAGTTTTTGAAAAGATGTGGCTGACAGATCAAGATTATGTGGTTCGAGACTTCCTTTCAATAATAGTAATTTGATTATAAACTTCTACGCAGCCAATATAAAGAGAAACTGAAATCCATGTAGCTCTATGATCTTATGTCATATCTCATGTGCCCGATCATCCAGCGATCTAAGTTGCTCCAGACTCCTGCTGTCCTGTACGCTCATAAACCTCAGACACTTCCATTTACGTAGTATGAAACGATCCTTGCTACTCTTAACTCCAATTTCAGAACATTTCCAACATACAATTTCCTCGTTTCTCCGCAAACGATCTTGCGGTCATTCGAAAAGAGCCAGTGTCAAATACTTAGTTTTTGTTGTAGGCGCGCTAACCGTTGTTGAACTTCTATCCTGAGGTCCTGAAATGCCTTTCGTTCGGCCACGTCGGAGGCGGGCGTGTCAGGCTGGAGGAAGCCAAAGAGATCGACAAGATCGAGGGGCATCGACGCGTACTGAGAGCTCTGGGAGGCTAAGTATAAGTCAAGAGCTTGATGTTGGCGCTCGATGAGATAAGAGCATAATTGCACGACCATGACGAGTCTGGGCAGAGCATAGCATTAGTTAATAAATCTTGGGACGGCGGACACTGTCTTGAAAAAGCCAAAGATATGAAACCGGTGCATGAATTCAACTTACCGAACATCGCCTAGCGCAGCAGTTGTTCCCTGGTGGCTTCGAAGCTTGATGAAAGCTGCCTCACTTTCTAAGATGACAAGTATCGCAACATAGACGTTGAGTAGAGTTACATGACAAGCGCACAACATTTGGTGAATGATGTTGTTGTAGCTGCTGGATTGTCTTTGATTTTGCGTGGCTGCGTGTAACGAGGACGTGGACGACGAAGAAATCGACGATGGTTTACTGTGCAACTCAGAAAGCATTGGATTACCAGTAGCTGTAAGTAATGAACCAGAGGCGTTCGATGTTGATTGTCCCATGCTGCCTTGTATATAGTTGAGTACTTCCAGGAAATGGTGAGAACCGGAAAAGACGAAATATAGCATTGCTCCTATAGTCTTCGTCTCAGACGCCGCTGGGAGAGGATGAGACTGAATGTTGAGAGGATCTAGAGAGGACGTGCTATTGAAATTGAGCGAGCCACGGCCGAGCCATGCAGATACCGACTCAAAGGTGGCATCGTCAATCAAGGGTGGTGACAATGATCCTGGGGTGTCGGCTGGACGATTGCTTGGTCGAGGCAGTGAAGAAAGTCGTCCACCAAGCTGACTGAGGCGAACACTGAGTTTGGCCAACTCAGCGATGACGGAGATTGCATCATGTAGGGTATTTCTGCTACCGCTACCGGCATAGTCATAATCGTCGTCGCCGGCCTTAACTTGAGAGAGTAGAGTCTGTACTTGTGCATCTTCAATATTGTCGCAGTCCATTTTGTCTGCTATGCTACTCGGAAGATAGGGGAACGGTTGAGATGCGACTTTCCTCATTTCAACTTCGACTGGATCCACGGTTTGTTGCCAGTTCAGCATAGATTCGGCCCAGTTCTGAAAATGTGCATACAAACGTTAGAACGCCGCTTCTGTACAGCCTACATTGTGATTCCTCAAACCCAACTTCAGATTTGAGTCTCATGGTAAGGTGACGCTTTTCAACATGAAAACTTGAAGCGTTCAAATGCCAAAATGGGATGAGCTCACCTGGTCGTTTGTATTGTCTATTAACACGTCGTCCCGGTCCCAACTGGCCATCTCTCCCGAGGGGCCTCCACCCCATGCAAAGGGGTCGAGCGCAGTGCAGCTCATCATGGGGACTGGCGGCGAGAGGGAGCTTTCTGAGGCCGAAGTAGAGCTGGAGGCGGAAGCGGATGGGGTTCCGGAGGAGGTGGATTTGGATTTGGCGACAGGGTTAGCGAGGACGGGCACGGGAGCGGGCACGGGAGGCGGGACGGAGGGGCCCGCTGGGTTGGACGCGGCCGTGATCGAGCGGTATATACTCGGTCGACCCTTGGGCAGACTCGAACTGTAGACACACTGGGCACGTTTGGGGAGACATCGATCGCACGCGCCGGTTCTGCTATTCTCGGCTCGGGTGCAGCGAAGCTTTTGTTGATGGCAACGATCACACGATCGTCGAATTGGCGATGCTGATGTTGATGCTGATGCTGACTCTGCGCCCGGCGAGACGGGACTGTGTTCTTGAACCATGGTTCCCGGTTCCTGCGTCTTGGAAGTTATACAAGTGTTTCCAGAAGCTTGGCACCCTTCAAATTGGAGATGCAGAAGGTGGCACGGTGGGTGTGGTGGTATGTATAGGTTTTTCTCTTTGCGTTTCGTCTGGAGAAACCCAAGGGTTAAGCTGTTATTATAAATTCGGAGGAAGAGATAAGCACTACCTGCCTGCCTACCTGGGTGTCCGATTTTGTTTTGGACCCGCAAGAACCTAGTAGTACCCACCTGGTTAATCCTGTCTGAGTGGGTTTGAATATATCATGGATAAGATCCATTTAGTTGACCAGGTGGGTTCGTGTACCATACTTCTACTTTTCTAATATCCCCAGACCCACCCGGTACACGTGGTCGAAGAACAACTACTAGTTGATCGTACCACTGCCCCCTTGGTCCCCTTCTACCTCTATCCTTCTCAGTCAAAGACTTGTTTTCTGAATTTTCAACATGTATTCAATCCACGCTCAGTATCCTTTTTGTTATTCTTTATCATTGCCATCACATCAGCTTAGTAGATTGGTGAATAGGATGCAAGGTTACCACTATCTTCATGCAGCACATTATCAAATACGCCGTCGGGAAACAGGGTACGCGATCCGCACACACACTCCTTAATCCGCATGGTTGCCACGCAGTTCCTCCCAACCACGACCGACAGGTCGCACGTTCAGCCATAGACGACGCCTACGTACGGACTGTGCCCTTGTTGTGCATAGCATATTAAGTATCGCAGCTTCTCAACACCGCATCTCGCTACTTCTCATGACCATCGCAATTCGAACGCTTGCCACACTGTGCCCTTCTTACGCATACCCACCAACCACGCCCTTTGTTAGTTAATAAGGACACGGCAATAGGCCCCGGGAGGTTTCTTTCTAGTGAGGTACTTGGCGTACTACTAATTACTTAATAACGTAAGATTATTATACCTATAATCAACTACTAAGAGAGCTCTTTTACAAGTTATAATACTAGGTATTATTAGGAAAAGACCTCTTTACTAATTATCTTAGGCTAATAATCTAATAAAATAGTCTTTTGCTACGTATACGTATATATATTAGACTATGTAGCATCGACCCGCTAATAGAGTGTATACGTTCCGGTGGGGATGTATAGCACTCCTAAATTATAACGTTCCTACCTCAGCATGTAGTTCTATTGTGCCGCGTCCAGACGTCGCTGTGCTCCGTCAAAGGCACTACGCCGCTCTCGGAACTTGCAAGGGCCCTGAGAGGTCTAAGTCACGTGCATATACAATGCAATACCTATCAATTGATCCCTCAGGTGGAATAACATACAGGCCGATTCGGCCATGTCATAAACTGTATGCACAACATTTAGTCCGTGCAGCCACCTTAGATTCATACTGCCGACGGGTTTGTATTCTCCCATTTCCCCATACTCGCGCACGTTGTTCGACCCGTGATCCTAAGATTGTTCGGCGGTTTCTTTCGCTTGTCATTGGACCCCTCGGTGTGCGGGCAAACGACACGAAAAAAACACCACCGACCTCTTGAAAAGTCTCTCCGCCATGTACTCTGTATGTAGGTATGGCGACAATCTGGATTCGCATAAAGCTAATGGGGTGGTTTTTCGGCGGAGCTTCACCTCACAATTCGATAGCAAGAAAATAGCGAAGAGAACGCTTCTTTCTCGCCTCTTACCCCGCCGATCCTCCTCACCTTGTACCCCGTATCAGACCTCATCATTTCGTTCGTCAATTCAGGCAACATGGGCTCAACGCTCAGCCGCCTTTGGCTGGCATTTAGTCCAACAGCTGTGGCCAAGGCATCCGACGAGCAAGTTATCCGCTTCGGGATTCTAGGTGCAGCAAACATTGCGTGAGTAGTTTGATTTGCCCAGCCCCCACTTTAACTTGCCGCCTTGCCGTGTTCATGGTTTCCCCCCTTTTCCGAATGTCTCCCTCGCTTATACTCGCTTATAGCCCGATGGCCCTCATCATCCCAGCCAAATCACATCCTGAAGTTGTAGTGCAAGTGGTAGCCGCCCGCAGCCGCGAGCGGGCCGAAGCGTTTGCCAAGTCGAATGGGATTCCCCAGGTTGCGGATTCATATCAAGGTAAGCAAGCCTCGCCGATTGATTGCATTTGATTCGCCAGGCGCTACTTGCGTACCACACAACATGCATCACACATCRATAGTTGACACCAATGCTCGAGGTTCTCTCAGTTCTTAATCTTGAGACGAATGAAAGTCTAGCATACCTTAGGGCTACAGCAGACATTAATCTCGAGCGTAGCGAACAGAGAACCCCATGGCAGTGTGATGCAAGAGCGTCAGAACGGGTCGGAGACTTATGCACAATGAGGCCGAATACTTGCATATAAGCATGTCCGAGAGACTGCGCTGATGTATCGCAGAAATCCTCGACGACCCCAACATCGATGCTGTTCTGATTCCCCTTCCGAACGGGCTACACTTTGAATGGGCGGTTCGTGCCATTCGTGCTGGCAAGCATGTACTTCTCGAGAAGCCGTCCGTGTCGAATGCACACGATGCGGATATTCTGTTCAACATGCCAGAACTGTCGAAAGACAATGCTCCTGTTCTCCTCGAAGCGTGCCACAATCGCTTCCATCCTTCCTGGGTCCTCTTCACCTCACTGTTCGACTCTGCTGATGTCGTCCACGTGGATACCAATTCAATGATCCCTTGGTGGGGCACCTCCAAAACAGACATTCACTTCAATTACAACATCGCCGGTGGTTCAATGATGGCTATGGGATGCTACAGCTTCGCTGCTATGCGCCAGGTTTTCGGATCTGAGCCTGTGGACTGTCTGGACTGTACCACGAACCACTATACTGATGGTGTCGCCAATAAGTGTGATTGGGACTTTCAAGCCAGATTTCGCTTCCCCAATGGAGGCATCGGCGAGGCCTCGAGCACGCTGAAGGGTCAGACAGCCTGGAAACCCTCGCATGTTAAGGTGACCACTCGGGAAATCTCGATCCCGGACACCTCTCTCGCCACAGCCCAGGAGAAGTTCCGCGTTCGCGAGGTCACTCTCCACGGCTACATCCAGGCCGTGGCCTGGCACCGTGTCGATGTCAAAGACGCCTACGAGATCCGCTCCAAGGAGGATGGTAAGACCATTAAGAAATGGTCGGAGAGCAAATCGCATAAAGCATACTCATACGCGGAGGCGGGTGCGGGATATGCGGGCTTGCCAGGCGAGGCTTGGTGGATGTCGTACCGATACCAGCTAGAGGATTTTGTGAACCGCATCAAGGGCCGCAAGGTGACTTCCTGGATCGAGCACAAAGATTCGGTTAATAACATGAAGATGGTTGACATGGCCTACGAGAAGAGTGGGCTTGGGCCAAGACTTTCCAGCTCGTTTAAAGCTTAATTACCACACGGGCCGAAGTAAATGGAGCAGTCTTTGGTGGGGCGTGACTAGCGTGGACAGGAACAGGAGCCTTTACTTTGATTTTGACATTTCTTTGGATGGCGAATCTACTTCATGTTATGATCCTAATGCAATAAAGAGAAATCACAGAGGCTGCTGCATCACGAAGGCAAGGCAAAAATGACTGTGTGTGAGAGTTTGCCCTTAGAAAGAAGAAGCCTTTATTTTAWGGTTCTGCTCGGTCCAGTAAAACAACACGATAGTGGCAAAATTGTTGTAATTTGGAATCACAAATTTCCAGATTATGATACGTTTCTATTTACCTTGAAGGTCATCTGCCAAGTAGACTGCGTTTGTTCTTACTCTGAATCAAGTATWTGATACATGAACCTTTTCGTAATCTGTGTATCGAGGTATTTGGTTGTTAAGATAGTTCTGTATAATCATACAGTTAAGTTACAAAGTTCCCGTACTCCATGATATTGAGTTCGTGCATAAAGACTCTCGGTACAGTATCCCAGATTCCAGCATTCTAGTCTTCTGATACTAGTTTTTCAAGATGTTTGGTCACCGGTCCTAGCAAGATTATTGATGGTACGTTACTTTGAAACCCTACAATAACATTCCAAATGCCTCCTTTCTGTGGTGAGCCGAGCCGTTGAGCTTCAGTCACAATTTAGGGCGTAGTAGCGGTCTAGAACAATATTGTTCTAATCCTGAGGCACTGCATATTTTGTTATCGTTCGAGATCTGGGATCCAATCAACCACTCATTACAGATCTCATCGTCGTATAGATATCGGCCCGCGTCTCGATGATACGCCGGATGGGCCGCGGTTGTACAAGCTTTCACGCTTGAGCCACTCACGCACATTGCCGTCTTGCAGCAGCCGGATTAATCAGTGCACCATTCCAGAAGTTAGCTGGCCAAGTCATGCTCATGCATCCGCATATTCAAGTTCGTCCCGACATGCAGGGCACGTGGGTTAACTCCGAGGACATATCTCTCCAAGGTGGGGGGAATCCTGCACAAGGGTCGCAAATAAGGGGTTCGGCGAAGTATTATTCCATTCATTAGCCTACTCGTTATTGGCAGGACCAGATTGACGATAAGAAATTCGAACGGCTTGGTCACTGGTCAGAACAGAGTGGCAACCACCCAAAGAAGAGCACGGCCGAGATCGCCTTTCAATATGCTTTCACAGTATGATTTGTTTGCCCAGCTGACTTCAGACAACATCGAGTTGCTCGAGGTATTCTTAGAAGTTTGAACCAGAGGCTCTGATGATCGAAGACATTCTTGCGCTTAGTGGCAGTGATGAAAGTGTCTTTGACGCATTCKACAGCGCAGAAACCTTGAAATTGAAAGGCTGCGGTTCCTGTTACAAAGGAGAAACGTGGTTAATGGGTGTGGACTTTGAGGCGCGGTGCGATGCATTACGGTGGCAAAGATGGCGGACTTGGCGGGTTCTGATATCTGGAACTGATTTGGGAGAGATGTTGATTGGTGGAAACCATGAATATTTGTGATCTAATATAGAAAGCACCTATCAGCAACCGCTATCTTCGTACTGATCTTGACTACTTTGTTGAAAAGGTTTGCCGCCCAGAAACAGAGCCACTAACGGCTTTAGATGCCTTCAACTCAGCGTAACCGGCGCCAGAACAACATGCAAAATGAAGCAAACACAATACTCTTGCACGACAGTATTGTGAAATAGAGAATCTCAACGCAATCGCCGACCTTTCCACAGGGTTGTTGATGGTTGTGCAGACCAGGTGGAGACGAGAGGAAGACCAGGCAAGTATGAATATGTCTCCACGGCCCGTCCAAGCAGAATCTTCTAGAAAATCATGGCAAACCACCATAATCGAGTTGTAGTTCATAGCTTAAACCACGCATGGTCTACCATCTGCTTAGCTGTAAGGCGTTCTTTAGGATCATATCTAAAGATCTTGTTGAGAAGATCCGACAACGCGCTAACTTCCTCTTGAGAAATTTGACGACGAACACCTCCTGGACCATATCTGTTCTCATAGAAAAGGAATGGTAAGATCGCATCCCTGATCGATCGCAGTGTATTCACAAACTACTTGAGTTGAGTAGTATAGTACCTTGAGTTGAGTTGAGTTGAGTAGTAAAAATTAGGTTGAGTAGTTTGAGTAGTTTGAGTAGTACTATAAATAGTATATTATATTAGTAATATTATATTTTATAAGGCTTAACTATACTTTAGTATATATTTACTAACCGAGAGCATATATTACTAAGCGAGCCGACCTCGCTTATCTAGATCCGAGCGATCTTATTGGTCGAAAATGACGTATGTGGCGTAACTCAACCTACTCAACTCAACTCAATCTACTCAATGAGTTGAGTTGAGTTTAGTTGAGTAGCACCTACTACTCAACTCAACTCAACTCATTTAATACACTGATCGATCGTGGTTCTGGGACTTGCACGGCGGAGGTCTCGAACCTGACCCCATTATCGTCTGTACTAGGATGCAGCAGCTCTCTACGACTCGCCCATCACCATCATCGTTGTTTTCGAAGAAAGGATGGCGGTTTTCCCATGATGTGGACCACCACGGTTCCGGGACTTGATATCACAGTAGAAGTATACAACAGATGAGATTGAGATGAAAGTGATCAGATTTCACTAGGGGCTTGTAAGCGAATATTGGTTTGCTGTAGCAATTAATTACCCTCCTGTGCACTCTGAGGAAGTTGTCAAGGCAGCGTCTGGTTAGATTTTATACTATGTACTGTACGCTAGGTTGTGAAAATTGAAATTCACTGAATGATTTACTGAACATTGCTCAGATTGTTTATATCCAGATATCACAAATGTTATAGTTGACTAGCTCATGTACGGAAGTTTGATGTTTCCCTGGCATCTTTGTCACTAAGATTCGTTAGATAGATTGTTGTTGGTAGAAATCCGAGACCGATCTAGTGTGTTCACATATTAATCAAATTAATCATAATTAGATTAGATTAGATTTGATTAATGACTTACCTTGATTAGATTTAATTAATCGATTTGATTAATTAAATTAATTAATAATTAATTAATTAATATACTATAAATAGATATAGGGGTTATTCTCTCTTAATTTCTCTAGGCTCTAATCTTTTATTCTCTCTCTTTTAAAGAACTATATATAAAACTA
>QYAH01000337.1:0-28153 GCA_003988945.1 Chaetoscypha palmicola | reverse complement strand
CAGTGTGAAACTCTTTAAGCTGGTCTCTGCTAAGACATTGGCCAACAGTGCTTTCTCGTCGGCGCTATTATCTGACCGGTCTCTAGTGAATCCGTACATAACAACATTCGCGCTATGTGTGCCTAACCGTTTCAGGACACGACATACATCATATATCAACCCCGAGAAGGATCTGCGAGTTTCAATTTGTTTCCCACACGGCTACCGCAACTAAGATAAGCATAAAGAGACATTTTAGTCTTCCCTCGCTTTCTTCATTGGCTCCATATCTTAACAACAAGAAATCTTTCAGGTATCGACACTTTCATCTGAGGTCTCACATCAAGAAGTACTGTACGTCAGGATTTCTACGGCCATAGAACTCCAAGGGAAAACAATTCCTGTGGCTATCGAGGATAGGTATGCTTTGCGCCACCTGCTATCCCCAATTTTCATCTGCAGACGTGATTCTCTTCGCCTACTAAGCGAACTTTTCCAATCGAAGACCCAACAGCAAAGGTTCGACAAGCTGACTGAACAATTTCTAGACTACCCAAACCCTTAAAAAGACACATATACCGCTCATTGAAGGTCGACAAGATGCCCGGACCCTTTCTTACTCGACGGCTCGCTCAAGATGTGAACTACGAATGCCCCCTCCACCTTCTTAGATGCCCAGGCACTCCATAGCTACCCACATCACTTGCGTTATAACATTCCGCGGTCTACAGTCTACGATGGCATTTATCCAGAGTGCGATTACTGGAGTAGCCCCAGGACTTGGAATCGGAAACGACTGAATAGTTCTCAGAAGGGTGCCGAGTATGGGACCGGGAGTATTACCCATGGATGGTCTATGAGACATACGCTTGGTTACTCGGAAAGTAATTCAAATGCAATTGAAGTAGGAAATAGCAAGATGGCAAGAGGTGAAGGAAACATTGGCGACAAGAAAGCCGGATCTCCAAGGAGTCTATGGAGAGGCGGGAGGAATATCGAAGATTTGAGGCTTTCATCTGGGGTCTGTTCTGAAGATTCACTGTTCCCACCATTGGAGGGCGTGGTCAACGGACAGGAGATCTTACGGAAACGAGGATATCCGGTCAAGTGCGTTTCGACTCGATGGGCGTGTTTGGGTTAGCTTGCCATGGCTGAATTGAGTTGAAGAAATTCGTCTTTGATACTCAGAGGCTTGGCTAGTGACGTCCATTAAAGGAGGAGCATAACAAGACTAAGTGTCTGTAGGTAGATATGCACAAGGAATCATTGGGAGTAATACTTCATTTGGAACACTTCATCTTCCTGTCAGCGACTTTGCAAAGTGGTAAAACTCTAGCGGCAACTAACGATCTTTGATGATGTTTTGTACATTTTAAAAATCCTATATGTTAGGACAATGCTCACAAGATGTCTACTGCGCTAGATCACACTCGAAACATAACAATGTCTCTCATAAATTGGAACAATGTAATAAAAGTTTAACACTTGTGAACATATGGCTGAGACTTTTACATGTTGAATCAAAATACATCTTCACCTATATGTTCAGGAAAAAGTGAATGCCAGTGGTACCCATCTGAAATGTTAGTACAAGTACCTCGCATTTCAAATATAGCAATCAAACATATGAGCGGTGCAATGATGCGCCATGAATACTGTACTGTGAAAATCCTTCATACGAAAGGACTTCGAACTGTAAGCGCGCCTCAAGGGGAAACCCCTTGCCCGTAGACATGATGGCGTCGTGCAATAAGAGCGGACTTGAGCGTTCAAGGGTAATGAATATGACTTGATCCGGGAAGGCTGAGAAGGCGAGTTAGCCTCGCGGGAAGGTGGTGGTTGTGGAACCGGATGCGATTTGCAACGAAAACTTATATCGTGGTGGGGAACAATGAATCTCTTAGTAGGAGGAGGTTGGAAGGTCGACACCTCAGCCTCGCGAGGGTTGAGACGTTTAGCCAAGGCCAACTTGTATCGCTAGTTCCGTTTAAACAATCTCAGACATCACTTCCTCTCGCGTGAAGTTAGTGTTGCGCCATCGGGACATAAAGTCGTCATGGTTGACTGAATGAATGTCAGTGGCAGGAGGGCTCGGGGGCGGGGGGCTGTTATCGGCCGGGGAGAAGACTGCTTATGGTATGACGGTACCACAAGACTAAGAGAAGATCACTTACTGTAACCACCACACATTCGTCTCTTTCCCGTGAATTCTGAACGCCCATGGAGCACGCGCCAATTATCAAATACTACGCAGGCATTAGCCAAACCATATGGCAAGCAACTGACTTGACCTTACTTATCGGTCTTCCAGGTTCCAATTGAGCCCAATACTCCATATCCTTCCTCTTCAAAATCTCATCAAACTTCCTCGCTGCAAGAAACCACTCTGCGGCCTTTTGCGGCGGCAGTAACCTGATAGTCCCTCGATCATCATTGTTCCACCTAATCATATGCGGCTGCTCAAGGCGGGGCGACTGTTCAATGACCGGGAATTTACGATACGGAGTAATGCTAATGCCTTCGTTCCCACTTGCGTGCCAGGTGACAGGAAGCTCGGAGAGTGTAGTGTACGCACCCGGATCAGCTTTCGCAAGGATATTGGCGGCCTTGAATCCGTCTACGAGGAGCGATGTACCTCCGGCACCTTCCGTATGGGAAAGTAGATGAAACATCTGGAGACCGGCAGGATCGCTGAAATACGTTGTGTCGGTGTGTGCGCCGAGAGCGAGACTGGTGTACGCGGTATCTTTCATCGTAAGGTCGGAAGTGAAATCATAGAAGCCGCCTGAGAGTTTCAGTGATGAGAGCAAATAGTTGGGGAGTAGACCAACCGTAATGGGTTACACGAATAAATGCGATCCTTTGAAGTAATGCTTCCGTCTTCTCGGGCGATATAGGACATCCGTCGACGTAGCAAAATCCATACTTGCGCTACGTCCTGTTAGTTTATGCAAAAAGTTGAGAGAAATTGATTACGATTTTCTCGGTCCAGAGGCCAACACCGGCATCATCTGCCATGATTTCGTCGTAGTGCACAGATGGCGGGTTTTGAGCAATTTCAGCACCCCAGTATACTCGTCTACAGTCATTAGCATCGACAGTATCGAGATTGAGAAAACAACAACTCACTCCGGGTTCTTCTTCGGCTCTCGTAATACGTTGCCCTCGCTATCGGTCGTGCGGAGTCCACCMAGTGCGTGCTTGACAATCCAATCCCACGGATAYACACTTTTGTGTTGATCCTCCCCCGACCCTAGTATCAGGATTAGAYAAATGCYGCACAAGGGATAGGTTGTAATGATAGAGCCTACACGTTACTCGCAGGCCTTCTGTAGCTGTGATAACTTCCAATGGGCAAATCCGTGGATCGATCTAAACCGTTTTAGACCAGTTGACTAGTAAAATTAACGAGATAACAGGGCGTAGCTACCGAAAACGTATCAAATGCTCTTTGCTGTGTATCCTGATTCACACATTTGGAGCATCGGCAGCTATCTCTTTGCATCGGGTCAGTGATTTCAACCATGCGGMAATTAAATCACGCTCACCGTAACCAAATATGAGGCCTATGTCAAATCGATTAGATTCTTACGAGAACACAACGTACTTAGGGAAGCACCATACATCCGAACAGTATCCAAGCCACTCTCCGATCTGAATTGCAGTAAAGTCTCTGAATTTCCCCACTTGAGCCTACCCCGACTCATCTTACGAACCCTCTTGCCGGTGTAATCACGAGGTAGCTTTTGGTCTACTTCGTAGAAGCTCGGAAGCAGCGAATGAACATTGGAAGGTGGCCACAACTTTGGCGTCTGCTCTCGCTCCTTTTCCTTTCGAAAGCGCAAAAGTGCGGTCTTGGCTTTAATACCTGATTTTGTTCTAGRTCTAGATCGGCGTGTTTTCATCTTGTCGTCTTTGACAAAAGCTTTAAAATTTGGAGATATTTGTTCGTTTGCGTTTTCAACACCAGCTGCATTTTGTAGCGGTCGCTTTGATACGCGTTGCGCTAGTTCTACCAGTACATCCTCATCTTCCATCTTCGCATTAAGATTCGGCACGAGATTGTCTGGGTTAGCTGCACTTGATTTTGTTGATGAGAGGCGCGTGTTTGACTGGCGCAGGATACTCCGTTTCAACATTCGAGGACGCAGTAATCCTATCCACAAGCTACGAGCCGACATGATCGATGTTGAGGTCCTTGAGACGACCAATTCGTTTGGTGTTGCAGTCACCGTCGCCCGAATTGCGGTTGATGAGGTTGTATGTTGTTGGAGGCTCGGCATAAATTGGACAGAAGGATGCTTGGAAGAGCTTCGGGCCGAAGTCACCTTCGTGTCGGCCCGAAGAGGGGCGGTCGGACTTGCCGTCGGTTAGACCTTGGCCCTTTTCTCGCTAAATTYGACATCCCTCCTTGCATCGAAACCAACAAGTCTTGAGCCGCAACCTCATACCTATTATTAATATCGCCAACTGTACTGCATCGGTATCGCGCCTGTTTGTTGCATACATATCCCAGCCTTTTCATGCGTATGAAATTGCTTTCATCTTCCTTGAAGGCTCCGCCTCTATTACTATGGTCCTTGACATGTCCTTCTCCGAACCAACAGTYATCTCATGCTTGTAGGCAATCTTATCAACATGCACGCATGGCTCCGGTGCGACTATGTAGTAGAGCTCGGAGGCCCTACTCCATACCATTGAGACTGGTTCTAGAGAATGTGGCAATGCCGAGGTGAAGACTCTCCGGTTGTATAGATGAGTATTTGAACATTTCTGCATGTGTATAATTACGCCTCGCTGGCTTCTTGCTACGTGCCCCCCTGGTAAGAACTTACTAGAAATTCATGTCAATTTCGTACTTCGTGCTTCTAATATCTGCCTGCTCTTGCTCACGTACACGTCTTTGAGAGGGATTTTGACCACACCTGCTGTTAAGAGGCACCAAGTAGTACAGCCTCATCCGGCCCTCCAAAGACCCATCTACGATCCTTTGTGGCTTATGAMTTGGTCGTCGAGAGGTCTGATCTTCATCAGGTCAAGTAGGAGGTCGCATCATGATTGTCATGATCCTCTGCTTTTCATTGACTTCTTGTACGTGAGACTTTGGACTATGAAAGCCTCATATAGTAGTAGCCTTGCTCTGCGATGTGAGAATCGTTTCTTTTCATTTCGATAAGTTGAGTGTCCACATCTACTGGAGTCATGCAGATCCATGGTCGCTTGCAATCTTGACGGTCCTATATTACGTCTTTGAGAAATACTGATTAGCTGATTTGTGGACCACGACCAATATCCAGATACTACACCACTGCCGCTATTTCGCAATGTCGAACAAGGTATGCTCGGCATCACAGTGGTAACTCATAAACCCTCACTCTCCGATGGCCCATATGCTCACACTGCGTTACAGGTGGACATGCGACTCGACGGGGTACGCAGGCTGCTGCTCCGTGGATGCATGTCAAATAGGCAACGGAGTCTGCCCAGAAGCCAAAGTATTACCTGGAATATCTCCAACTGCAGTATCAAAACCGGTATCGATTGTTATACTACCGGCCCCGTCTTCCAATGGACCTGAAAGTCCAAGCTCAGATGTGAATGTGCCCGCCACCGAGACGATATCAACATCGTTATCTTCAGCAAATACTGTTTCTACTATGGTAATTTTACCAACAGAAATACCTAAGAGCCGAGTTTCTCTGGCTGTCCAATTTACCACCCTGCCACCTAGCAAAACCCCGGAATCAGAGAATGGACAGACAAGTAGTCCTTCTGAGACAGTTACCCATGATTATCCAACAACACAATCGCTTGCATCGACTAATGTCACACACATACATTCACTGTCTACATCACAGCCCACTATCCCACCATCTTCTGCAGGATCCGACTCGCCAATTTGCGGTCCCATAATAGCAGGSTCAGTTGTAGGAGGCGTTGTACTCATATCGACGGTCGTGCTCCTCTCCTGGATCATACGCAGGAGAAGAAGAGGTACTATATACACGAACGCGAGTTCGCTATTTTATGCAGATAAGAGTGAAGCTGTTATTGCAAAGGACCCACACGGTAAACGACGCGCACGACACTTGCTCCCCCACGTGAGCGTTTGCTGACAATGCTGCGGTAGAAATTGGTTGAATTATGACCTATGTCTATCCTGTCATCGGAATTATGTGATCATTATCATAGTTCGGAAGCCTGTGCCCGCCGTCGTGGTTGAAAATTGTTGGTCGAGATAGCCTCTTACACGAATCTTACAGTCACGGGTGAAGCGAYGGGTAACAAAGTAGACGGAGCACCGAAATGGAGGTTTCTGAGAAGCCACCGCAGCTTTATGAATATGACCACGTGTAGCAGGGACATGCACGCGACGAAGCCATGTATAATCTTATTATTTTATCTTTGTAATGTGAAACATTCTGATCGATAACTATTTGTTGGACCGTCTCAACTGCCTTCTGGTATCTGAGACATTGGAGGGCGTCGTGGTATCTTGGGAAATCAATGCCTCTCTTTGACAATCTTTGATGTTAGTTCCGTTTGCTTTGCATGGAAGGAAGTTGCACGGTTGAGCAATTCCGAGAAAGAAGAAAGATTGAGCTGGAAGAATAATGAAACATACAAACATGGGAACCGCCAGATTGTTCTTGATGGTTTCACTTCCGTTTATTTTCTTCTGCCACGCTTGTTTCTTTGAAGAAATATATGTTATATAGCTCTAGTTGTGCAACGATGTTGAACGAAATCCGCAACGATTCTATTGACTTGACATCGAGAGCCATGACCGATTGAAAAAGCTTGGTGCTGGGTATCTGAAGATCCGAGTTCGAAAAAGATTGACAGAAGATGGTGGGAAGAGCGTCATGGCGGTATGATTGAGAGACATAAAAGGGAAGAATGGCATGCGCTCATATAAAAAGTGTGCGCGATGTTACGAATTGGAGAGAAAAGCAGCTGGGGAATGCATTATGTATTTCCGTAGGTGCTCGTCGAGTTTCCTATGTTTGAGCGCGCTAGGCACCATGAGATAGTAGGTGGGCGTGCATACCCAGACCATGGCGCCAATCAATTATTCCTTTCRTCTCTTCGCCACTTTGCAGAAAGTAACTTGAGGACGGCTCTACTTGGGTTGTGTGAGCAGAATCAAGGAAGAACTGTGTATGATCGCCTATGTGTTTGGGTGAACGGGCCGGATAGACAGCAGCTGAGTTGCTCGTTCGAAGAAAGTTGTCCTTCTGTGGATGCGCTCGATTCGTGATCCGGCTCCGTTCCCGCTAAATCCCACAGACAAAAGGTGTGAGGGGACGGATTCGCGGAACGACCTTGGACAGGCTTGCTGCGAGTCCCCTCCTCCTATACAAAATCAGCGAAAATATTGGCCTGCAAACAGTCGTCGTGCGCATAACTCTATCACACGATACTGCAAGAGTTTCGATAGTGTCGAAATGTTAAGGAAGGATGAAGTCGAGTCAAGGTTCTCTCTTCTCGGCTAAAATGTAGTTTCCGCGCCAATAGCCGACGACACCTCAACCTCCGCCAAACCTTTGATGTACAATACGTTGATCTCCTCCAATAGTTTACGATACCTACTAAGCCATGTCCATTACGGAGTCTCGCGCGCCGTTAAGTATAAATCTTCCGCATCCAAAATGGGTGGCGATGGAGAAAAATATCTCCGCTATGTGCTAAGTCGCTATGTATGTGTCTCAAGACTTGATGCAATGTTTACAATACTGTAGGCTTAAATGTTCTACTAAGGAAATGTTTCGTTATTCAAGCAATTACCCCTCTAGCTTGAGGCTTCCGCCAGTCTCGATGGACCTCCCCCTGAGCCTCCACTCACACATTGGGGAGTAGTTCCTATATGTTCACGGTAGCTCCAACGAATGCACATATATAGTGAGTCTCTCTATCTCTATCACATCAAGTTGTTGCACTCCTTACTCAACGTCCGTTTCATCGTACTTTGATCATGATGATTCCTAGTGTTCTCCTTTCCACACTCTGCGGACTTTTTGTCTGCTTCACTAGCGTCAATGGAGCCGCATCCCAGGCCTTCTCATGGAAAAATGTCAAGATTGGAGGTTAGTCCCAGAACATCGATTCTGTCTCAACTCAGTAGCTAATCTCTTTCGCAGGTGGTGGGGGATTCGTGCCTGGAATCGTCTTCAATCAAGGCACGAAAGGGTTGGCATATGCTCGGACTGATATTGGCGGAGCTTACCGCCTTAACTCAGACGACTCTTGGACACCGCTGACTGATTGGGCAAACAACGCTAATGTATGGTTTTATTTCACTTTATATTTGTTGGGACACCCTGCAGTTTTCTAGGTTACCTGAGTAGGTGTAGGCACTTGACACATCACGTGACCCACCTACACTCTGCTCCCACGATATCCAAGCTAGCTCCTGGTGGACATAAAAAAAAGTGACAACCCGGAGGTTTTAATAAAGACCACGAGAGACTTACTACAAGTTTACTCAACCTGTTTAGGGCTTTCAGGGCTTATTATGATATTTTACTTAGCTCCTAAGGCATACTTCAGTCTATTGACTCTTGTTATTTCGCACAGTGTACTGTATTGTGCGAAAGACGATGAGACAATGCACACTAGACTGCCATTTCCTCTGTCCGCCGGGAGGCTTGGTATTTGGTTTTATTTACAGCTGGTCCAGTCCCAAGAGTTCCCCCAATTTCTCCTCCTCAAAATCCTGATAGAAATTTGAACTCGCACTGACGTCCTTGAGTACTAGTGGTAATTCAACAATTTCGCACCATCTTGACCTTGATACTAATCGTGAAAGGCACGACTGGGGCATCGATGCTCTAGCAACAGACCCAATTGACACAAACCGACTTTATCTTGCTGTTGGAATGTATACGAACGAGTGGGATCCAAACACTGGTTCCATCATGCGATCGCTTGACCAAGGTGAGACATGGGCAGAGACCCCGTTACCGTTCAAAGTCGGGGGCAATATGCCCGGTCGCGGAATTGGCGAGGTACTTAATACTAGTTCCAAGAGCGATCACACGTTAATTTGAGTTAGCGACTTGTAGTGGATCCGAACAAGAATAATATCCTGTACTTCGGTGCGAGAAGTGGAAATGGGTTGTACAAAAGCGATGACTATGGCGCTACATTCAAGAGCGTGACAAGTTTCAGATGGCCTGGCAAGTCCTACTTTGAGCTCTACACTCGTGAGTCTTTTCTGATGTCATGTAGGGACCTACTTTCAAGACTCGACTTCAAGCTATTCGTCAGATCCAGTAGGAATCGCATGGATTACATTTGACTCGACTTCTGGATCCAAAGGAGCGGCGACGCCACGAATATTTGTCGGTAAATAACCCAGATACCGCTACTACATGCAATGCTGAAGTCTACAGGCGTCGTCGATGTTGGTCAATCGGTCTTCAAGTCGGAGGACAGTGGATCAACCTGTGAGAGCCTTCATACGCTTAAAGAATTTTCCAGTTAACAATTTACAGGGAGTTGGGTGAGTGGCGAACCTCAGCATGGCTTTCTACCTCATAAAGGAGTATTATCACCAGCAGAAAAAATTCTGTACGTTTCCTACGCGGACGGTGCTGGGCCATATGATGGCACAAACGGGACTGTGCATAAATACAACATAGCTACAGGAGCTTGGTCGGATATCAGTCCCACTCCATTGAGCTCAGCCTATTATGGCTATGGTGGCTTGAGTGTGGATTTACAAAAGCCTGGTACTCTTCTGGTGGCAGCCTTGAACTGTTGGTGGCCTGACGAATTGATATGGTGAGCACAAACATGATGATTTTCTTGGCATTGTATGAGGCTTTTAGCGGACAATGATAGCTGAATTGTTTATCACTATAGGCGAAGCACAGATTCTGGGGCGTCGTGGTCTCCAATCTGGTAAGTCACTGCACTGCATACAACATTGGACCATCTGATGGCCATTTAGGGCGTGGGAAAATTATCCTAGCATGGAAAGGTAAGTGAATGATGTGGAAGTCAGTAAATGCTAATGAATCCAGATACTACGGATACGATATTTCTGCGGCACCTTGGCTTCAAGATACAACTTCTACTGCAGAATTCGCAGTTCAGGTAGGTTGGATGGTCGAAGCCTTGGCAATCGACCCATTTGACTCGAATCATTGGTAAATCTTGACTTCCAACAATGAGAAGACAAATTCTAAAATGGGATAGGCTCTATGGTACTGGTGCCACTATTTACGGTGGACATGACTTACAAAAATGGGATACTACTCACAACGTCACGTTGAAAAGCATGGCTGATGGGATTGAGGAGACTGCAGTGTTGTCACTCATAACACCACCTGGTGGACCGTCTCTTCTCTCAGCAGTCGGCGATATTGGCGGATTCTATCACAATTCTTTAGACGTTGCTCCTTCTCAAGCGTTCCACAATCCCACGTATGGTACAACTAGAGATCTTGATTATGCTGGTAACAAGCCTGCAAATATCGTGCGATCTGGAGAAAGTGATACGGCTATCAAAGTAGCACTTTCTTCCGATTTTGGCGTTACTTGGAGTGCAGACTATGGGGCTTCAGCTACCACTCTTCCTGGAAAGGTCGCTATCTCTGCGGACGCCGATACCGTCTTGCTTATGTCGACGGATGGGGCATTTGTATCTCGGTTCACAAATCCATTTGCGACAGTACCAACACTTCCATTAGGCTCTGTCATAGCTTCTGATAAACGAAACAACTCGGTGTTCTACGGCGGCTCTAGTGGAAGCTTTTATGTGTCAACAAATATCGGTGTCAGCTTTGCAAAGAGCTCGTCTTTGGGCTCTTCAACAGTGGTCAATCAGATTCGTGTGAACCCTGTCGTTGCTGGTGATGTTTGGGCCACTACTGATACCGGACTTTATCATTCCTTRGACTATGGGAAGAGTTTCATCAAAATTTCAAGTGGTCTTACAGCAGGATACGGATTTGGCAAGCAGGACCCCACAATTGATCCTTCATCGCTAATAAGATATATACAGCATTTGGCGCCCCATCCAAATCCTCCCAGTACCCAGTCATCTATGGTTTCTTCACCGTAGATGGAACAACAGCTCTTTTCAAATCTGAAGATGTAGGACTCAACTGGGCCATGATCAGTGACGCTAAGAATGGGTTTGGTGCAGCATCAGCAAATTGCGTGGGTGCAGATATGGCTATATATGGTCGTGTATACGTTGGCACAAATGGACGGGGGATCTTTTATGGTTCCCCAAGCGGACCTTTACCTCCTTCTACAGCCATTGGTAGCACTAGCTCAACTGCGGCCTCAAATACACTTTCCTCGAGGATTTCGACAATCAGCACCCTCTCTATGACGACTTTACGGTCCTCTACTTCCTCAACGAGGGCCACAGATATATCCTCGACGACTACAAGGCAAGTCCATACGTACATATTCTTTACAGAGACTTTTACTAATACGTCTCTAGCACCAATCCGAGTGGTACAAGTACACCTTACGGTCAATGTGAGTCCGCGCCTACCGTCACCCCAATTTCAGCTAACGAGCCAAAAGGTGGTGGTAGTTCTTACACAGGCCCGACGGAGTGTCCACCAGGGTGGAAATGCACGGTCTCAAGTCCTTTCTATTCACAGTGTAGGTCTTGTAATACTTGAAACATCTGAACATCTCGCTAAATCTAGAAGGTTTACAATAAAATGGWCAGGCCAGAAGCATCTCACGTTTCAGAAATAAGTGCATTCAAATCTTCGCCAAGGACKTTTYGTCATGGGACGACAGATTGATCCTAAACATCTGCGAACGTTGGCAGAGGTTTGCATTCGGTCCGGCTTGCATCGTTGTTGTTCTACCAAATTAAGAGGACAGTAGATAGAATCTATATTGTTCTAGTAGTACTGCATATTCAATCACTAGGAGTTGAAAAATTACAACCCAACCGGCGAACAAGTATTCACGCTCTTGAATCAAAGTCTCTTTGCTTCATCTTTAAGAATTTGCCACCATAGATTCGATCATTGGCTCGGCTATTCATGCAGCCCCTTGCCTATCATCCTCAGCATTTCCGCTCCTRGTGGACACAAAAGGTGGCACACCTTAGAAGCTACTAAAGACGAGAAGAGACTTACTACACGTTCACTCAACTCTTTTAAGGCATTATAAAACTATAACATACTTAGATAATTACTTTCCCACTGACTTATACTACAGTCTATTGACTCTTGTTATTTGGCATATTATACTGTAATGTGCGAGTGACGATGGGACAATACACACTAGCGTGCTATTTTCTCTGTCCACCGGGAGCTCCGTAAGACTCCATATACACTTTTATCCTGAGGGTATCTCCGTAATTGTGCTTTGTCTTTAGTGTTATTGGTTGGTATAATGTTCGTGTAACAAACGATTCCCATATAACTACACGCTATGTTCCACGTAAACAATACATCCCTGAGAAGGCGATATRYCCATCAGGCGACGACTCTGATATAGGAAAGAATTTCACTGTTTCCACGTCCCGTTTTRWCTTCAGCATCCGAGAGCCCGTGCTCTGGACTTTCTCTGGAGTACTACAAATAATTGGGTTTCAGCCCTCAAGTGGAACGGGCAACTGATATTATTGTGACAAGATGGATAGCTTATAGAGCTGCCAGGCCCATAATGTTTCTCTTCATTGCTGAAACGTTTACTTAACAAGATACACAAGGCTTTGGTCTGGCAGTTAAAAAGTGGTTTCCCCGCAAGTATTAGTCGTGTACCGAAAGTATTGACACCGTTCTAGATCTACCAGCATCCTTTGCAGAAGCGAACTTTCGACAATTACTCCTAATGATCAACAACAACCATACAACATTATTGTAATTTGAAGAAGGAACCATGTGAGGTAGATCAATAGACAAAGCTTGTGAGTAAAGATCCATTAAAAGTATCAGGAAGAAGTAGTATATTCGCCATGCTTCGAACTTCACCTTCAAGCATTTAGTTAACCGCAACGGCAGTCTGAAACACACCTGCATGATCTCACCTTCACTTGCGTTTGCTGTTTCTCTGAAAGGATCCGACATTTTTGCCTAGGCTCTCGATGTAACGAGCGGGCATAAAAAATTCCCTCCGCCTTTCGATTTGTACTCAGAGATAGCAGGCACTTAAGCATGCGGTCTATAAAAGAAATCGACGCAGAATGTACCGCGGTGGAAGAAAGTTTCAATGAAATTGATGTTGAAGAGATGACGACAAACTTCAGTATGGAGCTGGAGCGTCTACGTCAACAGCAGGCAATAATTGCCCAAGAAAGAGCTCAGGTAGGCACAGCTTAAGTTTAATTCACTATAGTGCACTAAAACTAAGCCCGGTATCTTATCAACAGGTTATCCAAAAGCACTTTCCGGCCTCTTCTGCTTCCGATGAAAAATCTCACATCACCTGGGGAAAGGATCAGGCTAAGGTCAATTCATATAGACAACATCTACTCAATGAGAGACGTAGTCTTCCTCGTCGACTCGAAGTATGCGACTCCAGGCTCCCTTACCCACGTCATCTGCTGACGCCAGTCAGTACTCATTCCAAACGAAATTTCGATATTACCCAGATGAGTCCTGGGAAGGACTTCCTTCTACAACGGATGATGTCCTGTCTAGTACCAATTGATCCCCCTGCGAGGCATCATTTGCAACATTGACGGATCCCAGTGAAGCTTGACAACGAGCAGATCCCGGAGCAGATCAAAGATATCTCCACACGAGATCGTGTTGAAAAGTTCACATCATAACACTTTGTAGAAGCTCTGTCATCTGTCTTCATTTAAAATCTGAATTTGGTTAGTGTGGACAACGGAAAGTGTCAAGAATTGATTATAGATAACGCAGCTCACGAAACCACAAAGACGAAAGCTCGCACGTCCCAAACCAATATCAAGCTCAAGGGATTTCTCTTCTTCGATGGTAAAGCAATTCGTCCTTGATTTTCACAACCCATCAAGAGTATCCCATAAGGACGCGAAGTTATCAGCATCGAAGCACGAGGCATCCGGATGTTAGTATGGCTAAGACTCGGAACGCAAACGCTTATAGTACTTCGAAGATGAAAGATGTTGTCATGTAAGTATACTCCGGGTTCCTTACTTACTAGAAATACGTACAGGTCTCACCTTTCGGAGTAATTAGTCGAAGTCTTGCTTGGATGGCGCTTATTTTATGACATTGAAATTATGAGGTGGGAAAATATGGGCTGTAGATAAATAGATTGGGTATGATAAATGATAACATGTAGATAACTTCAACGACCTTTCTTATGATTCTTGGCTTTGGTAGCGTTGGTATCAATAGGCTCCGCGGTCTTTTGACTACCCAGCCCTAGGCCTGAGCGTCTCAACCGCGCAAGAAAGCGATCATCCACCAACGCACTTCGCTCAGTGCCAAACACGCTGAGATAGACTGGGACCATGTCGCGAGGACGACCGCAGGGACGAAAGTCGCCACTCGCTCTTCGCTTGTCGTAGAAATTGTGCAGACGCTCTTTGATAGCCTCCTCGATTGTCTTGGTCTCATTGGTTGGGGTCGTGCTGGTTGCTGACTTGATCTCGAGGCATTCGGCGACTGTGAAGTATGGGGAGCTGATATAAAGTTCATCGACCGTACGTTCCAACCGGGCAGAGCAAGATTTGTCGGTTTTGAGGTTGCACAAGTCGTAAATCAGAACGTGAATTTTGTACCAAATATCTGAATTGGCTTGTAGGTCGACGAGAGTGGTGGGTTTTCTGGCCACAGGGGGCGTCTGGCCGAGCTTGCATGATCTGCCCTTGGCCATTGTATGGAAATATGTGGGTATGTTGAGAATTGAGTTGTATATATCTGATGATTGATAAAGATGGTAGAGATTAGTACAAAGTTGAGAGTAAGTCTCTACTCCACGCACGGTTATATAGGCTTAGTAAGCACTATTTTCAACAGGGTAAATGGCGTGAAATGTGTAGGATTGTTATAAGGAGTGATTCTGATAATGTCCTGAGATTCGAGTGAGTTGTGAGGGGAGCGATTTGGAGCTGGGAAAATGAAGAGTGCGCGTTAATCCTGGCTAAAGCACTAGTAACTAGGGGCTACCGAGTACTTGGGTGGGTGGGTTCTGCTTATCCACCGCACGTTCATGACAACCTTACGATAATTGCACAAGTGGTCCTTCTCGGCCTTGTCTATATAATGATACTCTCTTTAGAGCATTATAGTAAAGGCTTGTTGAGATATTATTTAATTTGTAGGATGACCGAGTATTTAGGGTGGTACGTGCCCGGCACTCATGCAGAACCCACCCACCCAAGTACTCGGTACTCGGTTCCTACCCTACCTTACTCCACGTGATCAGGAAGGCCGCCGTCCACGGGTATACCTGTCGCTAGCCATCTTTACATCATTGTTTCACACAACAATCACTCTTTTCCTCTTTCCCTGCCCCCTTATGCAATGTGCTCGTCAGATTCTTGTTACTAGGCACATCAATCGCCGGGTTCGCGGTGAAGAAATCACTTGGTTTGAAATGCAGCTGGAAGATCTCAACCGGCATAACAGGCCAATCCTCCACACGAGGATTATGGGTCAGTCCAAACACGCTCCAGAGAACGACATCAGTATTCTCCACATTCTCGCCACGCTTGGCGGCGTCAGCCACACCGTCGACTTCATCTTGAGATTGCAGAGTGTATCGACCAGCAGCGTAGAACTCATTGTCTCTGTGCTTGGTGACCCAGACATGATGGTTTGTGAACGTTGCGCGACGGGCTTGGATGGAATCCGGTTGGGCGAGGAGCTTTTGGGTTGCGGGCGGTGCGAATTTGTAGGATACCGGCTTTCCGGAAATGGGATTCTTCTTGTTTGGGTTTAYGATTCGAACRACGCGGTTGTGTTGAGGTGCTGCGTCGTGGCCCGAGGACGTGGTGACGGGTGTTTGAATAACCTCGTAGAGATTACCGGCTGGATTCCGTTCCGGCGAGGTGGGAACCGGGTGAGACTCTTCTATCACGACCGTGTTGTTGGCTCCGTCGATTGCGGGATCAAGTCGGACGGCGAAGATGTGTTGGTGGTTCTGCGCCAAAGCTCCTGGAGAGACAACATTTCCGTAGTGCGATGTCTTGCCTTCGTCGATATTGACCACGCTGACGATTCCGGTGGCTCGGGTCTCGACCATGATTCCTCCCGCCTGGTCAAACTTGAATGCAAAGATATACTCATAATTGGCAAGCGTGATAATGAATTGAACGACGAGTTCTCGATGTCTTGTGACCACGGCCCGTCCAGTCCGCCAATTGGTGTGTTTCCAAGCAATTCCATTGTCTTGCTCATGCAGACAAACAATATTTGGCTGTACTGTTGCCGTTCCCTCCGAATTGACATTTACAGAATTAAAATACTTGCGACAGGGTAAGCACATAGATGGATATCGGATGTAAGATAGCTTACTTTGATATGTCCTAAACAATCACAACCGAGTTGAAGATTATTGGCACAGCTACCGGCACCACCATCACCGAAATCGAAGGCCTGCTTCCGATGGAACGGTGCGCGAGCATCAGCATAAGGCACGGTCTATTCTCTTCGTCAGTCGCTGAAGTCCGAGGAAAATCTAAAACACTTACCATCTCACTAATAGCCATGCGGTAGGCGATACTTCTACCATCATATCTCACATCATGAATAGTAGCACCCTCTCTGGGGTTGAATCCTACTCTAAACCTCCACTTCTGCCACTCGACCAAACTCTCATCCGTGACAGAGAATGACGGACCATCAGGCTGAACCACATTCAATGGTTTCAAGTCCTTTCTYGTCCCGTTCTCAAGCAGCTCGGGGACATATTCGGCACCCTTGCAGTGTTCCAGAATTTCTTTCTTGTGAGTTCCTTTTGTCAGGTTGTCTTCCTTTCCACCAGTACCAAGACGGTCGATTCTGATAATCTCTTTGGTACGTGCATCAACGACGGGGATGAGAGGAAGTGGATAGGCATAAAAGTTAGAATCTGGGTTCCCTGATCGCTTGTCTTGAGCAAAGCAGAGACCCTGGAAGTAGCGTTTGTTCTCATCGTCAATATCTCGACCTCCGTAGGGCCACGGTTCAACGACGATCTCAAATCCTTCGGGGATAGTGAACTCGGCAACGGCGTCTTGGAATTCTTTGGAAGCCCAGATCGCTTCGACAACCTGGTCGAATTCTCCCCTTATCCATATTAGCGAGCAATAGAGCMTGACTGATTGATTTAATACGTACAAAGTCAAAGGCGCATGATGAGCAGAATCGATTAACTCCTTCGAATCAATACTGCCCCCGTTCAGATTTACTACCGACTCGTAGAATTCACAGATCTTGTTCTCCCCAACCACATCATAAGCAACTCGAGCTAAGCGCGGTGGCCGTGGGGAATCTGCTTTCAGGGTGCCTTCACATTCCGCGTCGAGATATGGCTGTAATTGAGCTTTAGCGGGCTCCTCGAGACAAATTGTTCGAAAGTCGATCACTGATTTGCCGTGCTCTGAGAGGATGACTTCTCGTGCGATGTTGCATTCTGAGATTGATAGCTGTTCTAATGGATGAGGCACACGCTGGTTAACCACTAAATCTCCCATTTTCGCAGCCTGTTCTGTATGAGTTGAAAGCCACGGAATATACCCACAAATAAGGAGAAACAGGTAAGGTATTCATGCGGGAGCACATTCGGTGAAGCTCTCGACCTTTATAGAAGAGCTAGTTTGACGGCACACTTCCAAAGTTACCCCATGACCGGTCGGCAAAGCAGGTTAGGACGGATATCGGGTATGGGACGGGTGGAATTCGGCTAGCYAACCGCCCTAYCCGCAATCTCCAGGCAGCTAGGGCTCTCATAACGTAACCATGATCGAGCTCTTGATTATGTTTACCGGGCCAATTGAAAATAAGTATCGGATAAGAGAGCCATGGCAATCTTTCAGATCCGAAATCGTCCCGGCGCAAACCCGCGGGTAACAATAAGAAGTGTTAGGTATAGCTGATACAGGGAAATGCCGATATTTTGACGGCTCTGTAGCAATCATAGATACGCAATAATTTTCAAGGCAGATAGAGTTATCKACGTATGTCGGGATGGCTCCGCACCTGTTGATAGGGGATGTGAAGGGTGCTATTGCTTAAAGGGAGCAATGATGGCGTGTTTATGTCGCAAAGATTATTGCTGGTTGACTGACACCCTTCCAAACACTCACCAAAATCAAAGAACCCCATCCAGAGAGCCATTAGTATCGAAAGGTCTCCGCATACGAGACATCCTTGTCCATGGATTCCTGCACGAAAAGCACGCAGACATTTGGGAAAGCCACCACGGATCCGTCAAATGGCTCGAAATATGACGAGGAACAATTGCAGTTGGAAGGACGGACAGAAGAACTTCGGCAGGAGTTCTCTGTCTGGTCCCTTGGGGCTCTYTGTTTGGCGCTGATGGCAACATGGGAAGCTGGTCCGGGAATCTCCTCAACGCTCTCTCATAGACATATGCTGATTAGGACTTTTAGTCACATCCGTCGTTGCTGCTGCCCTTACAAACGGTATTGATTTCCAATTCATCAGGAAGAAACCTGAATACTAACGGCGATAGGTGGAGCACCCTGCCTGTTCTATAATTATGTCATCAGTTTCGTTGGCTCCATTGCCATTTCTTGTTCGCTTGGTGAGATAGCATCGGTTGTTCCTACAGCTGGAGGTTAGTCATAGACCGTGGGACTGAGATGCTATAACTAACCTGGCCAAGGGCAGTATCATTGGGTCCATGCTATGGCTCATCCAAGTCAGAAACTTGTAGCCAGTTGGGTTACTGGGTGGATCAGTATCGGTGGCCAAATTGTTCTGACAGCTTCCGCGGTGAGCCTAATTCGCTTCTAAAATGTGCYAAGTGCTAAACTTCTAAATAGGCATTTGCAGCAGGTCTTCAATTTCAAGCACTGATAACGCTCAACCATCTCGACTCATACGTTCCGCAACGATGGCAGGGAATGTTATTTTACTGGCTGATACTGCTTTACTCCGCAGCTGTCAACATTTGGGGATCAAAGATATTACCACATACCAATTTGGCAGCAGGCATTTTCCACATCGTAGGATTCGTCGCTTTCCTGATAGTGATGGGGGTGATGGCGCCTAAGCATGACGCCCAATACGTGTTTGTGGAATTCAGCAATACAAGCGGGGTAGGTCCTTCGTTCAGACCTATGTGATAGYCCCATCCATCTTGCTGACCATGATAATGAACACAGTGGTCGAATGATGGAGTTTCCTGGCTAGTTGGTCTGCTGAGCGCTGTCTATCCGTTTCTCGGTTACGATGCTGCCTGCCACTTGGCGGAAGAGATGCCGAATCCTGCCCGACATGTTCCCATCGCCATGGTCGGCAGTGTACTTGTCAATGGTGTCATTGGACTTGGATGGGCTTTGATGCTGCTTTTTTCATTGGGGGACCTCAACGATCTACTGACATCTGCAACGGGCTTCCCATTTATGCAACTATTCCTCAACACAACACGGAGCCCAGTTGGAGCCACCCTCATGACTCTGGCCATCAACTTGACGGCTGTGTTCGCTAATTCAGCCGGTCTAACTTCGACATCAAGAACCTACTGGGCGTTTTCCAGGGATTCGGCAGCTCCATTCTCAACATCTTTCGCCCACATCAACCTCAATCTACAGATGCCAGTCAGAGCTGTTCTATTAGTGACAGTTCTTGAAATGCTGCTGGGCTTGATCTACCTCGGGAATAGCACTGCATTTAACGCCATCTTATCTATGGCAGTCCTCGGGATGTATATGTCATATCTTCTCCCTATAGTGTACATGCTGTTACACGGGAGAGCAAATTTGAGCGATGGACAGTTCGGGCCTTGGCGAATGAGTCGCACAGTGGGGACTTTTGTAAATGTCATTGCAGTTTGCTGGTTGCTACTGGCAATAATCTTCTGCACATTTCCGAGCGTGGAGCCTGTGAGTGCACAAAACATGAATTATTCAACCGTGGTCTTGGGCGGGTGGCTTGCTTTTGGGGGGATATTCTTCTTCTGGTTTGGCAGACACCATTATTCGGGTCCCAGTATCGCTGCGGCCATTCCGGGGTCAAATGCAGGATTGGGTAAGTCGGAGACATGAGCAGTTAATCTAGTACCGGAATATGAGATGATTCCTGGTAAAAGCTCCGTCTTGAATCTTAAGTGTGAATATGAGGCCTTATTCGACTTGCCAGACCATCATCAAAACGTACGAACTGCGTGTGTGTTGTTGCGAAGTGTCTTGAGACACYAAATCAGGCATATCCGTAAGCCGTCAGATCATTGTGTGTGCCGGAGTTGAGCAAATTCCTCAATTCCGTGTCCCAGTCGTAGAATTGATCCGTTGAGTCACCAAACTCACTCAAAAATGACCAGTCTTCGTTTGTGGCCGCAACAGCGGGCGCCGAGGTGGCAGAGTTCAGAGGCGCCATATGCCCGATAGAAAGGGTTCGCGGAAAGGTTTTGACAGAATCCACCATGGGCGGTAATGCTGTATCTTTKGCAGCAGGTTCCTGCAGGGCCTGTGGCAGGTCGTACACTGGATGAGAGTTAGTGTAAACTTCATCATGTTCGATGTACTGCTTACAATCAGTCAATAGTTGCTGCCGAGCGCCCGCAGTCTTCCAGCTCCTTCCAAGAACGGAAAGCCAGTGAATACACTGTTTCAACCGAGCTCTAGTCTGCGCGCCTTCCACTTCTCCCGCATTTTTGGTGTGGTGTAATAGTATGCTGGCTGAAACAAATATGCTGAACACCATCTAGAATAACAAGAACATTAGTGAATGTGTCACTCGCTCTGAAGCAATGTGGGAACATGGCGCTAGAGATCCTTCAAGTGTCCAGATTCTGTGACGTTGTAATCGAACATCAGACGATAGAGAAATGGGAGATTCTTACATCACATGGCCACCAGGTGGAACGTTCAAGGTACTTTTCTAGTATTGTGCACATTCGTTCTGCGGCATTGAGACAAATGACCATTGGGCTATCTTGTGATGGCCCGCTGTATCGCAGAATGAATGGTCTGTTAACCATAATGACTTCCGTCAACTAGGAAATCATCATTAGCGTTCTAATCACACAACTTGTTTTTAAAGGAGAAAAGTTCACTAGCATTCTTACCATGACGACTACATTAGTGATAACTCCAGGTACAGAGTTTAGTTCTTCGAGGTCGAGCTTTAATGACGGAGGTAGATCATCCTCCCATTGTAGAAGTCTCTGCCACAAATCTAATCTAGTGCGATTCCCCGTCACCGTGTCTTCTCTGATCGCCTTTCGAGCTGCAAGACCATATATCCGTCGATAGACATCTTCGATAATGACAGAAAGCGAAATTGTAGTGTGAAGGGCTGAAAGTGTTCGCAGCTTGACAGACATCGAGCTCCTTAGCTGTCCCTGATCTTTTACAGCTGTAGGCGGCGGTAATGTCATTAGCTCAAATTCATCGGACTCCGATGTCGAAGGCCAAGGGCAATCAGACCTAGGGAAATACACGGTTAGTGAGTCGACTCTTTGAAGAACACGGCGAATTAGACTAATGAAGACGAGGGTGAGCAACGAGATATTGAGAAATGCGAGTCTTACTCTTCAGCCCGCAAAAGATAAAATGACCTTCCTTGCTCTCCTGCAAGCATTTTTTCAAGGATATAGAGATTCCACCATAGTCTGGAACGAACTTCACGTTCGACTGGTTCGCTTGGCTCGTATACACGGTGAAGATGTAATTCTATGGCCATGGCGGAGGCCAAACCGCATAGAATAGCTGCGCGCGCATACTCCGCGACGCCATGTTGCTGCAGAGCCAGAATCACCAGAACTTGGCATGTGGTAACGGACGGGGCGAGAATGTTAATCATCTTTGGAACTGAATCGTTGCCTGGTCCCTGTTGAAGAAGATCGAATGATTGCTCGAAAAAGTCTTTTGGCTCTGGACAGTTCTCAAAYATTGGGRCATTGTTTTCATTACTCAATTTAGGAAATCGTACGCCATCCACACAAGAAGCTATGGAGAACATCGCTAGGACTAATGCTTCAGGTATATTGGGTGATGGATATGTATAGTCGAGTGAGGTGTAAAGGGGTTTGTACAACAACGGCCACATGGGGTGGATGGTTTCGAAGAACTAGGCAATCAAGGTAAGCCTCCATTCAAATTTCAGGGACTGTCCTACGAGTGGTGTATCCTACTGCCTGGAATAGTCTCTTCGATAGATCCGGGGAAAGGGAACGGAAAGCAGGACCAGGAGCTTTGTTCGCGAATTGACTAGATCTACCATTCGCATTGGATTGAGGTGACCCAATTATCAAGCCCGCTGAATCTCGATGAGAGCCCGCTCCGCTCATGGAAGGATTTGCGTCGGTTGGGTATAGATGAGTCCTTCTAGAAGGTTGTAAATTAAACTCTGGTAATTTCTGTCCCACGCCTCATTGAAGAACGAACCTCCTTTTCGATACGCCATATACACAAACTTCGCCGCGCAATTCGCAGGGACCACATTTAGGGTTTTGCTGGCCATCGCATTTTACCTTTTTCGCAGCACCTAGACTCCAGTCAGCGAAATGTATTTCAACAGGAAAGATACCRACATGTTTGGCAAGCCTGCGAGACGCGTTTCCGAGCCGAAGTTGGGGTGGACATTGGAGCAATCTGGAGGCATCTGAAGCGGCGCGTATTCGTCTTGGGTATGTCGCGATCAAATTGTCTCTCAAGAAAGAAATAATTCCAGCGCGATCGAAATATGAGGTTGTTGAAGCGCGACGGCGGGGTTATTGAACGGGGAAGTTGGTCGTGGAGGAGCTTCGTCGGCAATTGCGCTAGCGCAGACCCCTGAAAGTCGGGCCCCGCTGGAAACGATAGCTCAMAAAKTGGGAATGTATTCAGATTACAGTATTAGACAAKTTWTMCACSATTACTCAACTRTCTAAGGTAKTATGTTAAATATCCTTAGCTTCTAAGGTATACTATACTCTATTTAATACTTAATATACGATCTCGCGCGACTCTTTAGCTAAATTTCCGTCTCTAGGATTTATTGTCGCGAGTACTAAAACTWGTATAGATTATATATCTATAMTAGAATAGGGGATGAYACACTACCCCGGATAGTACTAGTCTAATCTTTACCGCTAATAAGGCTRCGTGTGACACGCAGCAGCCTGCGGCTCTAGGGGACCCAGGAGATGTATCAGATGCTTACGATTAACAAGAGGACTCGAAACCGTCTCATTATTACWGTAGGCACTTCCTACTTTTCTTYGAATTTCGGTATGCAGAAACAGGGAACAATGAAAGCGCCTCACCCGGAGTCATGGCACTATGCGTACAGTACATTTCTTTCACGCGAAGACCTTTGTCCCCATGACCAAGAGTCTAATCTCTTTGTTGTATTTGTCTTCCCTCTACAAGCGTCCACAGACCTCTAAATTCATTTCGGGCTTCGTCGTCATGTCGCCCCGTCACTTGAAARCAGTTACTCCACGATGAATAGTACCACAGCCTACTTCGAAGACAATCGGGCGCTTTCCCGAATCGCAAAAAATTACGGACACCCATCAGGTCAAGAATCGCACTGGATCTTAGATCCGATATATTTTCCTCTGGTAAGGAAGAGCGGGTTGACACCAATAACCCCAGGACCTTTCCCAGACGACCGCGAATTGAGAATTCGAAAATTGCTCGAAGAATACCAGAGGGCACGTTTCGAAGGTAAGTTTCTTGATCTTGTCGTTCACAAMTTCATCCCGTATGCGCATTATGTTAATCATAGAGGGCCTGCTAACGATGGTCTCTTATTTTAGGTTTCACGGCTTCCACTTTATTGGACCACGATGCAATTGCTCCATTAAGTTTATTACAGGTTCCAATAAACATAGCTGCTCCTATCCATCCAATTCTCAAGCGTAGAAACTGGGTGACGCAACCTCTACACAATCCACCACACCCTGTATGTTACCTCCAAGGAAATACTCGATGATATGTATGTGGCTGATTGGAATCTAGCTTGGGACGGGGCTCGATGGATTTTGGGAAGTAAGTGGACATCATATTTGGTTAACGAAGGAATGCTCTAAGCTCTTTCACAGGCAAGCAATGATTTGGTTTGGCGTGCCATACGTCCTGCACTGCGCCTAGCGACTATGTTTCTCCAGAACGCGAACTCCTATTCGTGGTATGTCCTGTATGCGCTGGAAACTCAACCTCATAACTGAGAACTTACCTGTAGGTGGGACGCATTTATATTAGGGGATTACGAACGAATCAATCCTGATACAGCCACGGAAGTAAATCACAGATTATACAGATTCCGACAGCGGCCACCTGAAGTTATGGCTACCCCAGAATCACGGCAGTACGTTCAGGACAACGTGAACGCACTTGCCGGCAAAATTCGCTTCACCTTTTGGAGCGGTGTCACAGGAGAATTTAGTGGACTTCCGGATTCCGAGACCATGGTAAACGCGGCCACCTTCAATGAGCCAGACGTGGATGGCAGCTACTCGTCCGTTATGATATTGATCTCATTAGAGATCTGTCATCCGCTGCTGAGAACCGATCTCAATTCTGCTGAAGTCGCCCTGAGTACTTACTGGGTTGCGGCTACTATTGTCCATGAGATTACCGTAGGTCTCTCCCCATGCTTCTGCATCGGCTGAATTGCTGATATCGTCCAAGCATGCCGCGTGGATGCTCTTGCCGAGACCAGTTCCCGGAGATCCGTGGATGGAACCGTTTTTTGAAGCTGAGTGCGTTTCGGAATTGTGAGTAACTCACATCAGTGCGTCGATATTTTGGTTTGCCATTGCTAAATTGCTAGAGGATTTTCCGCCGAGAATGCGGTTTGTTRACCCTGCGTTCTGTATTCCACACGTATTGACTGCTTGGTAGCTTTTCGGTAGTAATACGCGGGATCTCATCCAGCCTATTGAACATAGAAAGGCAGGGCCGGGTGGTCTTCTCGCGATGAAGTTTGACGTGAGTTAGACATCTCCCAACACCACATGGGAAATTATAGCTAAAATATACAGGTCTATGATCCRTCAGATTCATGTAAGTACAACGCACATTCAAGCCTCTAAAACACAAAGCATATGCTAGTATACGCCCTCAAAATACAGAGATCCGCTCTCCCGAATATTGTGTCAAGCAAAAGATAACATGCTAAGCAGACAAGGGAGGATGTGCTTTATACCCGCCAAAATCCATACGCCCTGATTGGTATCAACAAGACGTAAACCCTGTATCGATGGGATATATCCAAGATCTGCTGCAAGATGAGTTCTGGGAATACTATTTCCGCAGGAAAGTTCTCTCTTCTCTTCCCACGTGAATTCAAACACTAATTCCTGATAGACATGGCGAACGTGCCACTGAAATCACGTAAGGCGGCCCTCAAATTTGGCTCTTTGTACTAACCACTGCAGGCCAAGAATTACCACAATTCGAAAACACTTCGACACTACTTCGGGGGAGCATGAGAAGTCGTTCCTGCTCTCCAACCTTCAGCCTTCGATAGAGGATGTGGAGCTCCATATCACTACATCAATGACCTACAGTGAAGTGAGAGTAACGAGGATCGAAAATCGGAGACGTCGCAGGGCCACACGTATTCGACGTCAGCTGCTTTACAGCCGTCAAATTCGTAATTTATCAGGTCAACTCACGCCTCCGGAGGCTCTCCTCGAGCCTTACCCCGCCGAGCGTGTTTACGCCCCTGCTGAGTGTCCTAAGTTTGGATTGATCATGGCGTATCTGCTCAGGAATAGGAGGCAACTAGCTTTAGACAGTATGAGCTCACCGCTTCCGGAAGCTACTCTGTACTGTAAGAACTTCTTGATTCATCCTTAGCTCTGACGAAAAAGCTTTCCTCTGACTCTCTTCATAGACTATATCTACCGGAACGGTGGTATAAATATGACACCCGAAACATGGCGTTCATTCCTTATGGTTTGCGAACGTCGCAAAATTCTCTTCACGTAAGCGCACGCGTGTCTCCCGCGAGCAATTCTAACAACCCACAGCTGGTCCAAAGATGGCGAAGGGGTAATCTCCAGAATCAGCGTTGGATGGCCATCAACGGCTCTAGCGACGCCTCCTCCACGCAAGACTACCCAGGTTCAATTGAGTCAACTTCCTGCCTTTCTCAGACTTGCTGCTCGATTGAACGCTGGACGAGATGTAAGCTATACCTAGGTGACCTTCAGACAATATCAGGAGCTAGCAGCTGATCAAAGACAGAAAGTGTTCGTTGACGGACTTCTCGCGACATTTAGTGCGTCTCCCGGGAGCGCAGAAGCATATTTCCCCGGATCATAACCCCGTTGAGCAGATCTCTAGAGAACTGTTTGCGGAGTATCTGTGGCTGTGTGATCATCATCAGGATACTTACGGGTGAGTGTTGTATATGTTCCGTGGTAGAGAAATTGGAGGATTGGAAAATGCTGATGGTTTGTCACAGATATGGACCGCCTGGAATCATCAGGAGGTTAAGCCCACTACCTGACGTAAAAATGCCGCCTCTTGGCCATGCAAGATCGAGGACCTGAGATGGGTTTTCGGTGTGGTTGCGCTGTCCTAAGTGACCATTGCGATTGCAAAACACTGGTCGTAGCACCGTTCAACCCGAGATCAGAGAGGGTTGAAATGGCCTTGTAATCATGCAAGTCTTGACGCGCAGAGCGGCAGAGCACTCGTTCGCGGTCATGAAAATCTTTTACGTGCCGGAAAAGTTGTCGGGAGAATAAAGCTATCTGAATTGCCGGTGGCCTCGCCAATTGTTGAGTCAGTCATCATACTCCCCTATGAATCCTATCATTGCCCTCACGATTTCCCATCAGTTAAGATTATAGCCGCGTCTTGGAAAATCTGTAATCAGGATCATATGTCTGCGTTAAGCGAAGTTTTGAATAGGTTTAGTCTCGAAAAAATAGTTATCCTCCCACTGTAACACTACTGTATGCCACCCTAAGTATTCCTTCGAATAAGTCTACCTATCACTAAAATGCCTTTAATTCTGGAAGTTACGAATCACTGCACGATCGCATTCCTGCCTGATCATGCCCGCTGCTTCTTGGGGTGAGAACTTCATTGATTATATCAGGTATGGTGATAAGAATTTAACCTGGAAAAATACAACCCGATCTTTTCGCTGCAGGCTATCAACATTTCAACGCAGTATGGACTTATCTGCCTATGTGCCCTGCCTAGTGCAACAACTAAGAATGCAAGACGTTAAAGTGTAAGACCTCAATTGAATCAGAAGGGCATGCCTCGCTTAAACACTTCATGGCGGCAAATATAATGATACAGTATTTCCTACAAGCAGCAATTCGATCTGCAAGCCTGTACACATGTAGTCTGACTCTTGGAGGTACTTGGAAATTGAAGAAATCGAGTTTCAAAGATCTACATAGCTGTCATCTTTCATGTTTGGAAGGAAGGTAATGTCGAAGTGACGATGTGGGCTTTGAAGTAACGAAAACTTGATCTGTTCCGTTATACTCATGAATTCTGGTGTTCATGAATACCATATGGTATTCGTGAGTATAACGTGGTGTTCGTGAGTAATATGGCCTCATGAATACTATATGGTACTCATGAGTAACACGGAACATCCTAGCGTAGTGCGGAGGACGATAATAATAGCGACGATAAGGGCTTATTTGTATCGGATAATAAGCCTAATATTCCGAATATTATCTCTTACTCTATTAAGGCACCGCTCAGAGCTTTGACGCTCTTAAAACGTGTGTGTGGGTACTATTATAGGTACTATCATGGGTATATAGCTAACTATAGTACGTATTTACACCTATACTACCGTACATAAACGTTAAATTGTTAAAGTATTTCTTACGCTTGAAATTCTAGTGCCTTAACAGAATAAGAGATAGATGAGGTAGCTCTTTAATAACAATTACAACACGAGGAGGAGGTTGCCGCTACTATAGAGCTAGCTTCTTAACAAGGCCTATCTATTATCGGAATCCGATACCGAATCGGAATTATCGTCTGTTCTAGAGAAGATTAGATCAATTAAATAGTTACGCTCTGTGTCTGTGTTGTTACTCTATTAATTAATAGGAATAGTTACGCTCCGTGTTACTCATGAGTACTATATGGTATTCGTGAAGAGCG
>QYAH01000336.1:0-25637 GCA_003988945.1 Chaetoscypha palmicola | reverse complement strand
AGGTAATTCGACTAATAATAGAGCTAGGATTAATAGTAAGTAGATCTATAGACTTTAGGTAATATTAGAGTAAGTAATTCTAAGTAATTCTAAGTAATTCGGCTAATCACGAGAATACTCTATAAGTTAGAGGGTCGCTTTCCTAGAGTAGGCCTAAGGATAGATAAAGAAACTAATTCTAAGTAATTCTAAGTAATTCGGCTAATTACGAGGCTCGAATTAATAGCCGAGGTTAGTATACGATAAAATAGATATATCGCGGGAATGTTAATTACTCTACTTAGAGGGGATATAATTATATAGGAATAACTTTTCTTAAAAGAGAAGAAGTAGGGCTTTATTTTAGCCGTACTAGCTATTTTATATATTATAGTTAAAAGGTAGATGTATAGTACTAAAAATCGGGGTTGTTTTACTATATAAATCGTATAACACCTATATAAATCTTTATATCTTCGACTTAGACCCTCTAGCGAGGTTAGGGGGGAATAGGTTGTGATTAGTCGAATTAGTTAGAATTGCTTAAAAGTAATCTACTTAGTACGGACCTACATGTTACTACCCTTTTACCCCCCATCCTCGCCTAAAAAGAGGGTCTGAGAGCTGAGATAAGGAAAAATCGCAAAGCTCTGCTCTCCACCCATTCGTGCCCTTTCGAGTAGCTCGAGGATATATACGAAGGCACAGCACTCAACACTACCCCAATCTCACTCCAAGGAGTCACCACAATGACTCAACACAAGACGCACAATCTGCGCTGCATTATCATTACCCATCATACGGTAAATTTCAACGGCACTATTAGTGTCACTATCTTAAAGTACATGCAGCAAGCGTGCAGCCACGACTTCGGCCCTATACTCGTCGGTGTTACAAAGAGCGACGTAGCAGAAAGGGGTCTGTCTATAATACGATCGTCTCTTTACTTTGAGACGAAGATGAGGTTTTGATTAAGGTCTATTCTCCTCTCTATCTATCCGTTATAACAATTTGGACATCTCTGTGATATGGGCTTCAGAGACATTATAGGGTTGCAAATGTCTTTGTCTACTTAGATGGGGCTGCGCACCTTCGGCCTCTATACTCGCGATGGGAGCCCGAGTAATAGGATCTGCGTGAAGCTTGAATTATCGAGACCTAAGCCTTTGGACGTCCTGATTCGAATGTGATCCTGCGCGCAACATAGCACATATCCAATCGAATCAGAAGTACTGTACAAGAGTACTATGGTCACCTGTCTATGGCACACCCCTAAACCACTTATCCTGTAACAATTGCCTCGCAGTCGGACGATCCCTCGGGTCAAACTTCATAACCTTCAACAGGAACTCCCTATCCTCCTCTGTCAGACACTCATCTTCGATTATATCAAACGGTCTTTGTTTCTCGTTGTCCTTAATATATAAGGTTGCTGCTCCTAGAATATGCCATCTGTCACTATCCTCTTTCGGAATAAGATCAAGATACGACCTAGGCGTCGGCCCAAAGTGCGCGAGTTGTCGTATGAGGATATGGATCAGATACTCTTCATCGTCAGCTGTAGCATCTTTAGGGTCAGGCTTAAACATATGCCAGTCAAGACCCCAGATAAGACTTATAAGCTATAAAATGTAAGCGACATTCGGACAATATGATCTTAAACTTGCTTAGTATCACTTACCGTCGTGCCAAATGACCAAATGTCAGTCGACTGTCCCCATCTAAGCTGCATCATCGCCTCAGGGCTTCGGAAGATAGCAGCTCCCATATGCGGTCCATCCAATCCGACCTTGAGGTAATCCTTAGGGTCTATCCGAGTAACGTCGCCGAAATCAGCGAGTTGGACGTCGAGGAAGCGTGATGATCCAGTGCCATAATTCACGAGAATGTTGTCCGGTTTGATGTCTGTGAGGATATGTAAGTCTCGAAATCCAATATAGATGGCATGTATGATCGGGGTAGATGTACCAGTATGCGTGTACCCCTCCTCATGCAAAGCTTGAATTGCTTGGAGTACTCTTTTGGCCACGAATTTTACCTCTGAACTCTCTAGAGACTTTACGTTCGACGCGTGTAGTAGATTATCATCCACATGTTGTAGAATCAAAGATGGAGGAGTTTTGGTCTCGTCCAGCAGCTGGCGAATGTATGGCGAAGTGCGGAAGTGTTTTAGAACATCACGCTCATTTTCGAGGCGTCCCTGCGGAGCTGTTTTTACGATGACTTTCCCGATCTGAGAATTATTTTTCCTGGCAGTAGTTAGACATGTGAAGGTTGGATTCGGTGAAATTGATCTCACGTGGCAGTCCATATGTCTTTCGCGACCTGCGCAGAGACAATATAACTTCCGACTTTTCCTTCTAGACGTTGGCCAATTTTGATACTAGCAGACATTACTGGACTATTCTCTTGCGTTGAAAAGAATTATCAAGACTTTGGTTGGGCAGCAGAAAAGTAATAGAAGGGGACAAAGGTTGATGATGTGAGAGCATTCAATGTCGCCTCGCACAGGCCTTTTGATTCGGCCAACCTTCCAAATTTGGAAGCATATGTCTAACCGGCAGGTGATTGGACGTAAATACTAATCACGTGCTACAATTCAGGACGAAATTGGAAGCTGGGCGCCAACCTTGGAAGCGAACAAAGTATCTAAGTACCTGGTATCTTTCAAACCAACAACCACCGAGTACATGCTAAATACAATCTCTGTTGGTCCCATTCTACAGCGCTTAACAATGACCATCCGCATGGCCGAAACGACACGCCTTGAAGAATTTGTATCTTCCCCTTTCGTAACTCCTAGCGCTCGTTTCCTGTTCTATGTAGGTTACACGCGGCCATCACCAACAGTTCGGCGTTGGTTTTGCGCGTACGATTGTTCACATTCGAACCATTCGTTGAATTGCTGTTTCATTGATTGAAAAGAGGTCGACATTTACTGTTGGTGTCTCAAACTTTGGAAATGTACACACGGAGCATATGTTGGATCTCTGGCACTAGAGGTGGGGATGGGGATGTGAATAATATAAGAGGGGAAAGCAAAGTAGAATAGAGTCACTGTAATCTTCTCACTCGAACATCACACATCCTCACAAGCTGCGCTTAGAGTTCTTCACTCTTGTCTACCTTTTCCACGCTTCTCTCAATAGCATTCCACTTTTTAGTCCTCATCATCTATCTACCTTATCACTAGTCAAGATGTCCGGCAATCCGATCAAGAAATCCATAGCTGTTGGGAAAGTCGTCAAAATGGGCATTGAGATCACCTGTGAAGTTGCACTAGAAACGAGGCAATGGACGAGAGCTTCGAGTGTAGCTGGGGCTCAAGGTGCTGCTCTAAAGGAAGCAATTGAAAAGAGCGAGAAACCTTTACCTCCAAACACCAAGACGGTCATTTCCCGGTGTGTACTTTCCAACTACCCTCGCTCTTTGGGCTTCTGTCTAACGATGCTTATAGTGAGGGCGATCACAAAAGTGCCTCGGACCCCGTAGACCACATCACCGCTGTCGCATACGATGCAAAGGGCAAGAGGATCGAAACCATCCATATTGACACCCCTAAGAAGTAAGCACAGCCGACACACATTGGGCTGTCCAGCGGATTTGCCGACGAATGCAGCTTTTGGGTGGATATGAGAAGGGGACGTGAATATATTTTGGATAATATATCGGGTATTGCCGTATTTGGACTTGGTTAGGCGCAAGATAGCCACTCTTACTTGGATATTCAGAATTGACATCGAATTCCTGCTCCTCAAACATGCTACTATGAACCATGCAATGATTCCAAACCGAAGCTTGAACTTTACTACCTCGATAGCGCTATCCGTAAGAATTCTAGCAGCACGAAGCGAAGTCAGCTTCGCTTAACGACTAGACGCCAATGTGATTTCCAACTTCGTTACCAGAATAATAGAGGCGGTTGAGCGGTTTCATGAGGGCCGGTTAACGTGATATCCCATCTATGGTTGCATATGACAACTTGATAATCCTGAGTTATATCATGCTTGTTCTCCTTCTTCTCTGTTCAGTGCGACGGTTGTTTTATCATTGCTTCTCGACCACGGTTTTGTACAGTCGGGACTTATTTCTACTATCTACTAGAGCCCACGAGACTTAAGACAGATGCCTCTACTTATTTTCACAGCTCCACTCGAACTTACACCCTTAACAGACCTCCTACTTACAGGTGAAGCATACGTGGAGTGAAAGTCGTGTGAATCCATCGCCAAAGCTTTCTAGGTAAAGCAGGTAATTCGTACAATATAGACCGAGGAAGCAAGCGAAGAAGATTACTATTTAGAACTCGATTAACCCGCCCTTATTCTCTGTAACTAATTGAACCAGAGTAGTAGATTGAATGAGTTGAGTTGAGTTGAGTAATACCCCCTACTCAACTCAACTCAATGAGTAGATTGATTGAAGTTGAGCATTCTCGAGTAAATTCACCTATGTAATTTCTAGCCAATTAGATAGCTAGGAACCTAGTACCTATAGGGGTTAATAGAGGTTCTCGCTTAGTAAAGATCTATAGTATCACTAGTATTATATATATTCATCGTACTACTTCAACCACTTGAGATAAATTGTATTACTCTACTCAACTCTACTTATGACGAGTTTGATTAGAGCTGAGTAGTTTGAGTAGATTGTCAATACACTGGTCCGAATCCGGCAATATGCAGCAAGCCTGAACCCTAATTCTCACAAACCAGACTCATCACTCCCCTCATGATTTTCGAAACATCCCAAAACCACCATCCCTTTCCTTTCTTTTCTCAGCTACGATTGCATCTCCCATCAGATCCCTTTCTTGTCCGAATTCTTCCCTGTTGAGGACCTGAAAGTCAAGTCTCTATCCCTCGAACAGCTCGACATTGTATTTGAAGAAGACGTAAGATTGACACAAGATGGCGGGAAGGCGAAAGAGTGACGTTGAAACCCTGTAGGTAGGTTTCAAGTACGGCTGCGATGAGATGAGTATTTTGTCGAACCGATGAGTTAGAAAGTACGACACTGTCCTACGGTACATAGCAGGCAGCATTAGGATTCTTGAAATACAATGGGCGTACGCGAAGCACTGAATCAAGGAATTATCTATCTTGCGCTAGCAGACCGGTGTAAAGTTTGAACAGTATTATAGTAATAAGCAGCAGAAAAGTAACAGAAGGGATAATGGTTGGCATGAGAGCGTTGAACACTGCCTCGCACAGACTTTTGATACGGCAAAGTACATTCTTGAATACGGAAGTATTCATGGCTAGCCTAGCCTAGTCTCGATTCACCATAATAACTCCATACTATCACCCATCACAAACAATAACCTTCAACGGTGCCGCCACTGTCTGTCTAAAACATACATGCATCAAGCGTGCAGATGTCGGAATTAGCTGCATGCAAGACGACGGGATGCAAGGCAAGGCAAGATAGATAGAGTATCACAAGCAGCGTGTACAAAAGCCAAATCTTTGATATAGTGCGGTAATACCAGCATAGGGTGAAAGACCCCTGCTTGATTGAGATCTAGTTCCCATCTAGCTAAGCAGCCAACAATTAAGTCCCCCAGCTCCAATTCCAGCCTGGAGCGCTTCATCGTACCCAAGATGCAACAGCGTTAAAAAAAATGCAATGCAAGCCAACGCAAGCAAATGCGAGTACAGGAAACCCGAATCCCAACCAAGAAAAACAGGAAATGTAAAAGTATGGTATCATAGAAACAAAACAATCTCGCCCCTATCATTCCGTTTCATCCTCAGACTCCGCCACAGCTCCTTCTCCTCCTCGCCCTTAGACAACGAGTTACCCGTTGCGTTCCTCTCGCGGTGATAGCGTTTTAATGCCTTATGCATACTCATCCCACGATCACTATCAGGACCTTTATTAACGAAATCGAGCAACAATTCCGCGCGTGGTTTGTATAGCACGACTTGAGAATCATCGTTGATATTGCTATTCTCGTGCATGGGTTTATACTCGATCATCTTGGCCTCCGAAGGACGTTTAGACGCTTCTCGGTGTCGTCGATGTTTGCGCTTGGGACGTTCTTCCGAGGAGTGCTCGCGACGTGTGCTGATCAGTGACATGATGTTGTTGCTGAGGGTGTCAACACGGCTTCGGCCACGCTTCTTGGTGCTCTTCGTTTTCTTTAATGGGGTACCGGGTGAGGCATCGCCTGCGTCGCCGCCGGAGTAGTCTGGGGAAGGTGGGAACACTGACGGACGAGATAAAAGTCGGTTGAGACCGCCGGTCAATCCGGAATGTAACACAGGTGGAGCGTCTGTCATTTCCTCGTCGCCTTCCTTTGGTGATAGATCGCGGGTTTCGACATGTAGGCGTTTACGTTTCTTGTCCTTCTTCTCCTCCCTATCTTTCTTCTCCTTCCGTCGCTCCCGTTCGCGTTCTGACTTTGGCGCTGGAGTCTCGTACGAGGTCGGCACCGGCCCGCTTCCATATTGGACGAGGTCTGTCACACTCTGGTCCACATCTTGATAGTCCTCAAAGTGTACTCGTACTAATTCTCGATCGTTGCTTTGTTCGGGTGTATCCTCGATCATCATCATCGGTTCGGGAGGAGGGAGTTGATTTCGAGAAGCGTTCGGGGTTTCGCTGTCGACCAGGAAGTCGAAGACATTGACGGGATCCGAAGATAACGTAAAGCCTGGAGCGGCAGATGGCGGCTCTGGTGCCTCCGGCATGGGCGGATCGACGATAACGAGGTGTGAATTGTGGTGGTATTCGTCGTCGGCATCTTCAACGTATGCGTTGTGTGGTACGATGGCTTGGGAGGTGTTTTGGTTGTTTTGTCTATTCTTTTCCTTCTTATCTGGTCGATATAGGGCACCTTGGTATTTTTGCGCTTCGCTGATACAGCTCTGGAAGCTGGTTAGACGATGTATGACATGTTGGATGTCCGATACATACAGTATGCGTGCGATACTCCTGTCCTTGGAAATGGACCATGCAGTCCAAACAGGTGAAAGATGCGCCGCGACATTGGTTGCGATGGCCGTCGAGCTTTTTCTTCGTCAAGACGTCTCCACAACCCTACAGTATCGTTAGATCCGATATCCTATCCAGATTGCGCTCGCAGACGTGTGAGGCGCGTAGATTCGACAATGTAAACATACCTCGCAAGAAAAAGAGACCATGGTGAAAAATTGATTCGTGGCAGTTTGTGGGATGTTTGTTGGACGAGTCTGATACTGCAGAATATGCGATGATCTGATCTGAACTGTTGCAACGATATCTAGGAGACGACAGCTTCGGCGGGGGGGAGTCCTAAGGTTGTAAGGGGGGTGGTGTTTCTGGTGTCGGAGGATGTTCGTTCCAAGATACGAAGTACTTCGAGCCCTATTTTCGGAACCCAGATCAAGGATCGCGGGCTGTGGAACTTGGAGCGAGCGCTGCTGCAAGGTCGCGTCGTGCTCATGCACACCCGATCAACACCGCTGGTTGGTGAGTTTAGCGGGGGCTTGGAGAGATGAGGAATGATGATTGGATATCAAACCAAGTGAGGGTAAGGAAGAAACGAGGGAGAGTCTGGAGTCTGGAGTGTGGGAGAGGGAGAGGGAGAGGGAGAAGGGAGTGACGGGAGAGGACGAGCAGACGGTCAACCAACCTTGCAGGACTTGTTGGATTTGGCTAGGGTGGGCCCAATATGGACTATGGATCGTGGATGGGCGTGTAGAAGTACGAAGTGTATGGAGTATTGCGTACTGTACATGTATCGGGGTTGAAGGCGTCGGTGTTCTTGACTTCTGATATGGTTTTGGGACTCCGTACTGGTCTGGTCTGGCCAGGAGAACAGGCGAGGTGTGGAAGAAGGGGGGACGATGGTCGCTTACCAACCGAATAGGAGGTGAGGAATGCCACGGCCTGAGCACCTGGGTACAATTACCACCAGTTGCTGGGTCGCAGCTGTAATCCTACGAAGTATTTCAAGTACGATTAAAGGAAGCATCCCAAGGAGGAGGAGGGAGGAGGGAGCAGAGGCCCAACCACCAGATCACATGGCAGAGCTCGGCGCAGTCAGAGTTGGGCAGATGTCACTGTCATTACTGTATGGAGTACTGCTGTCATTGTCAGATGTTAGGCTCATCCTCGTCTTATTCTGACGCTCCGCTGGCTCTCCGAGGGCCACTGTCGTGGAGACTTTTGTTCGCTGCGCTCGTCAGTATGTGCTATTCTAACACCACAGAAGTACAGCAGGAGTGTACACGGCCGTATTGACTTATTATGTATAGAGCGAAGCGAACAAAAGCCCCCACGGCAGTGGCCTAGCGGAGCGTCAGTTGTGTCAACGGAGTACTGCAAGTATAAAATACATTCAATTTGCCTCATTAGTCTCCATTGACGACATCTGTATTCTGTGTCTGCAGACTCCCAGCGTCTGGCCACACACCATCAGGCCTCATGCAACCTCATGTGAGGCCAATCCCCTTCTGACCTTGACTTCATCCGCACTGGCTGAGACACCACACCACCACAACGCAACGCAACCGCCCTGCACCATCTCCTCCTCGACAGTATCTATCTCGAACCAAAAGCAATCAAATCAGCTCTTCATCTTGACGCCCCTGACGCTTCTTGACGCCTGATGACTTCAACCGAAGTAATAAATACCCTCGCGCGTCAGGATCTTGAACCTCTCTTATGTCCCGGTGAATACCCGCATCATCCGAGTCTCGATTGGCCCTATTTTTCGCATTTCCACTCTTTATGCGTGTTCGACGTTCGTGGCCTTTTCAACATCCACGTCAACATCAGCAATCCGCCTTCTCCCTTCTCTTCTCCGTAAATTCTAGAACGCAAGGCATAACGCGCCCCTGTTCGAACCACCGACGAATGATGCGCCTTGGAAAAACTTGAGACATCGGTCAAGTGCAGCGCGGCAGCAGATCCGTCCCTTGGATCCACGGGACAACATCACGAAATCTGCAAGGCAGAGCCAGGGCAAGCAACACAACCGAGCATCGCAAAACATTTGCAATTCCTTTATCCCATTCCTCGCTCGCTCGTTCGTTTTCACACGAGCCGCGCATCACAACATGTCCTCGCAAGACACCTCCAACATCAGCTCGCTCCAGCAGATGACCAACATCTTGTCCTCAGTAGCAGGCTACATGCGTCTTCCGGTCTTGATTTCTTCGGTACACAAGCCATTGCCTTGGAAGTTCTTATGAGAAAACCCTTTCTCCCGCGCATGTCATGCTCACAATGGCGCCAGGGCTTCGCTGCGATATTCAGCTCTCTCCTGTATTTCAAGCAAAAGCAAGTTCTACTCAACCTCCGCTCGCTGGAATGCATCGCAACGTGGAGGATCATGGCTAACATTTTCTACTTAGAGCTCTGATCTACCCCTCGCATATCCCGAATCTTGCGCGCACGGAAGTCCCACGCCCCTCTCAATTCGGCATCACAGATTTCGAGGACTTGATGATCCCGACTCCCGATGGTGAGAAGTTGTCAGCTTTCTATATCAGAGGTCCAAAGGGAAGGGGTCACAGCAATACAACCATCTTAATGTTCCATGGAAATGCGGGAAATATTGGTCACCGAATCCCTATTGCGCGTATGTTCGTACAACGTATGGGATGTAGTGTGTTCATGCTAGAGTATCGGGGTTACGGGCTTTCGACTGGTTCGCCGGATGAAGCTGGCTTGATGATTGACGGGCAAACAGCCTTTGATTATTTGCGACAACGGGCAGAGACGAGTGATAATGATATAGTCATTTTTGGGCAGAGTCTTGGTGGGGCAGTTTCGATACAGCTGGCTGCCAAAAATCAGAATGACGAGAAATTGATTGGGTTGGTGCTGGAAAATACTTTCTTGTCTATGCGAAAGTTAATTCCTTCGTGAGTGATCATCGGCGAAATGGTGCAAGCATACCACTAACGTCACTAGAATTATCCCTCCAGCAAGATACCTCACTCTACTATGTCACCAGATCTGGGCTTCCGATTCCTACCTACCATCGATCACCGAGCTCCCAATTCTATTCCTATCTGGACTACAGGACGAAATAGTACCGTAAGTAATCTCCAATTTCCGAAATTCCCACCACCCTCTGAATGATGACTTAATTTCCATCCACAAAACCTGACGTCCCTTCTGGGACTTGATTACACATATCATGTAGAAATATCTGACTACCTCCCCATCTCCCTTTTCCCCATCACCACCCAACCTTCCAACCCACCCACTAACACCCAACCAGACCAGCACACATGCGCCGCCTCTACGAACTCAGCACCTCGCCCACCAAAATCTGGAAACCCCTCCCAAACGGCGACCACAACTCCAGCGTCATCGAAGAAGGCTACTTCGAAGCCATCGACGACTTCGTCGCTAACCTCGAGACCAAGACTACCATGGATGAGAAGGAGAAGATCATGTCTTCCTTTTCGAGGATGTGTGCGTCTTAGATGATCGCACTTAGCTTGATATACCCCCCCACGCGAGGAATGGTTGATAGATGCTGCTTGCTGCGTTGAGTGCTAGCTTGATTTCTTGCGTTGCGAGACGTTTCGGGAAGCATGTTTAAGCGATATACCAATGGCGTGCGCAGCTGGCGTAGCAATCTCGGAGTGTATGATAGAATATACGAAAGCAAGACACAGCTCTAGCAGGTAGGCTTCACTTCACAGCCGTGGTAAAAACACACATCACAAAGCCATCATCCCACCTGACCTGCGAATAAACCCACTCTTTCATCCCTTCATCTACCATCCCCTCTTTCATCCCTTCTATATAATCCTACACAACCACCTAACCTAATCTCCCAAAAGGACGTATATAAAAGCTCCTATTGTATTATATATATAGGACACAGCTCTAGTAGGCAAGCAGATAGACTTCCCTTCCCAGCCGTAGTAAAAACACACATCACAAAGTCATCATCCCACCTGACCTGCGAATAAACCCACTCTTTCATCCCTTCATCTACCATCCCTTCATCTACCATCCCTTCATCTACCATCCCTTCTCCTGTCCCAACTATATAACCACCCAACCTAATCTCCCAAGAGAAGGAAATAAATAAAAGGTCTTTCTTACAGTACAGTATATACGGGATATACGGGATACAGAAATCGATCTTGTGTTGTGTGTTCCTATTATATATATATATATATGCCTTCCTATAAGGTGCGTAATCTACTGCACTAGCTTTGTTTCGTTGGCTTTAGGTCCTGTGCTCGGGATGTAGTGAGAGTGTGATGTGAGATGTGAGATGGGAGATGTGAGATGTGTGATGGGAGATGGGAGATGAGGGTGAGATGTGAGATGTGAGATGGGAGATGTGAGATGTGAGATGTCATCGGGATTTCTATATACTGTAGTAGATTTACAGTTCTGATCAAGAGTTGAGGAGTGAAGGGTGGCGTGGGAGAAGGGGGAAATGGGTTGGTGCTGTGGGTTGGGATGAGATGAGGTATATTTCAGTTTGCATTCAAGAGCGTGGATTTGATGGGTCTAGGGAGTGGAAGGGAAGGAGAAAGTAAGGGGTTTTGAATAACAGGAATAGGATTTAATATGCGAACACGATTCATATCTACACAGTCGCACGATCGACTCCAACGCATGCAATTCACCACCAGCTCCCTGCCAATCAACCACGTACAACAAGTACCCCAGCATCAACATCAGCAATTTAAAAAGCCATCTCCTTCTTCATCTCCGCAATAGCCATCCCAGGATTCAGTCCCTTAGGACAAGTCCGCGAACAATTCAAAATAGTATGACATCGATACAAACTCATACTATTATCCAATGCCGCCTTCCGCTCCTCCTTCTTCTCATCCCGACTATCCGCAATCCAGCGATAGCTCTGCATCAGCACTGCAGGCCCGAGATACTCTTCTGAGTTCCACCAGTAGGACGGGCAGGATGTGGAGCAGCACGCGCAGAGAATGCACTCGTACATCCCGTCGAGCTTCTTGCGCTCTTCTTTGGATTGGAGGTATTCTTTGCCGCCGGGCGCGGGCGTCGTGCGTTGCAGGTAGGGCTTGATGGATTTGTATTGTTTGTAGAATTGGGTTAGATCGGGGACGATGTCTTTGACAACGTAGGTGTGGGGGAGGGGGTAGATTTTTGTTTCCGCTTTGGTGTCGGTTGGGATACGGCCTGGGTACTCGTTAGCCTCGTATATACAACTCCCATAGCTCAATTGCTTGCTTGCCACGCATTGGATGAGGAGGAGATATTAGAAACTTACACAAACAAGCCAAAGTATTCACACCATCAATATTCATCGCACAACTCCCACAAATCCCCTCCCGACAACTCCGTCGAAAAGTTAGCGTAGGATCGACCTCATTCTTAATCCTAATCAACGCATCCAACATCATAGGACCCGTCTTATTCAGATCCAGCGTATAGCTCTGCATGCGTGGCTTCGTGGATGGCTCATCCGGGTTCCAGCGGTAGATATGGAACGTCTTGACCTTGGCCTCTGGATCGTTGGTTGGCTCCTTGATGGTGGAGGTTTTAGATGGAGGTGTAGCGCTAGTCGTAGAGTGCGCGTCGCCTACTGATGCGAATGCCCTCATCTGTGATCTGAAGACTGGTCGAGTGGCCTTGAAAAGGCGTGCGCTGCTGCGGAGGGCGGCCATGGTGGAGTGGAGGAGATTTGGTGATCAATTGAAGTGCGCTCGAGAGCTGGAGGTGCGAATTGAGGTATGCCAGACGAGATGTGGCGGGGTGTATATTCCAGAAGGCGTTGGAGGTGTTGAATAGGTTGATTGTGGTGGCACTTTACGATTGAAGTCGTTGACGGCGACACTCTTCGCGGGAATAAGTTCGCCAGTGCACTGGCGTCTGGCGAATCAGAGTGCCGAGATTTGGAATCTTAGATCTGGCAACCGAGGGAACTCGATGGCCCATGGGCCGGTTCGGAAAAATCCGCCGCATCACGTGGAGCTGCCATGTGATAGGGGAAATCTCCCGAGGTCTCAAGACGAAGGTACTTGCTTCCTTTAAAACTAAATGTCATCTAAAATCATTTAGATATTAATTCCTCTCGGCTACTGTCCAAGGGCAGTAAATATTAGCTACCGAAGTATAAGTTTCCCAAAACCACACCACGAAAGTAAGTCACCTCTTTTGCTTGAAACTTCCGCGTAGGTCTCCAACTATCCAAATGTGCGTTTCATCCCTAGCCTGTTCAAAAAGCAACAGCCTTCTTTATAGCTACCATCAAATTGCCTAATCTTCTCTCTTCGGCGATTCGAATCTTCTTTTTCCCTGCGAATTTTCTTTTTCCTATGATCTATCGAGTCTCTATAGCTCTAGTTAGGCATTTCTGCCAACATACTTAGTGTTGTATCCTATCGTTATATGAATCAGAAATCTTAGGTGTGTTTCCTGACACTATCTATCCCATTATGGATTAAAGATTAGAGGATGGCTCAAACTAGAAAATTGCATCTATATACTAGTTATCAAGAGCTGCTCAATTCTGCGTGCCTAGAAACAGCATGTCAACCCAGTAATACTACTAGCTCAAAGCTTGGGAAATCATCCTCCCCTCGTCAACGTACGTAGGGTTGCTATCTTTGTTTACCTTCTATCATACCTCACTAAACTTCACTTCAGTTGGGTACATTCGCTACGTACACAAGTAAAAGCTCGAAAGACCAAAAGCTGTATCTCTTCGTTCGTATTCTACGCAAGCTCGGAGCAATAATCATTATTTCAGCTTTGATGGATCGTAGCTAGCGATGCAACTACCTAGACTCAAATCCGTGAAGTGAAAACGTACGCTGTTCTCGGTTGGAAGCTTTGTCGCAGCTTGTCTAAAGGGAAAGAACTCCCTCATTGTTTAATTAGACTTGTATACATCCTCACAACCAAACTTTACAGCGAACAGTACCTTTACTTTCCTTACAACAGGCAACTTGAACCTAGTAGACTCCCGCTTAGCCTCAGAGCAGATTCCTTGATGACGTTTTGCCATGTTTGACACTTCACAATACTTTATAAAACCCCCACAGCATTTCTCAAAATTACCAGATGGCTTCACGAGGTAGCAAGACCAGAAAGCAGATTTTCGCGCTGGGTGGTACGTCTAATATTATATCCATATCTTGAGTATTTCACGCAAGTACGTCTTACAACAGCATTCCATTTCAATAGACCCACAGGATGATTATACTACCGCAGGATCCAAGCACTGGAAGTCAACGCTTACGTCCCGCTAGGCTGGCTCGCTCATGCTCGTCTGAACTAAACTATTTGTCACTTTCTTCTAACGGGCAGGGAGAACACGTCTTGGACGTCGAAGGTTGGGATAGATGGATGTGTAATTGAGACCCAAGTAATGTTATGCTACTTCGCTGATATGACTCATCGGGAATGTCTCTGTTGCTGATGCTCGGGGAAACTTGAACAGCCCTCTCTTCAATTGCATATAGGGGCACGGCAAATGAATGCCTACTGGAAAGACGCTTGCACGCTCATTTGATGGTCTGTGAGCTTTGGCAAGCAGAGAAGACATTTCTCCCTCGTAAACTATCGCTAATTCATTGTGGTGAAATACATTGTGGTGAAACTGAAGTAATTCTTGGAAACTCTGTCATTTTATCACTACATTACCTAAAATTACTATTCGACAGCCCACTCAAATTCAAACCCCCAGGATTTTCAAGAAAGGAATGAGTATCATCATCTTACACCAGATCTACATCCAGCTAAGCTTCCTTATCCTGCTCGCTAACCTTCTTCCTTGCCTCGCGGCCCTTATCAGACCACGGAAAGTGCCAGACGGGGATAGTGAAGAAACTGTTCGACGAGTCCGCCATACCAGCAAATGCAACATACCACGCGAAGAAAGCCGCGAGTAAGCCAAACATCCCTCCAGCTTTGATCAGAGGCAAGTGGGGGGTTCCTCCCTCGGGAGTGAGAAGATATCCGATTCCGAGCATGAGGAATGCGAGCCATAGCCAGAAGAAGAGAAGACTGAATACGACGGTGGATCGGAGTGTGAGCAACCATAGCATGAAAGTAAAGATGAACCAGCCCTTGGAAAAGTTAGTTTTGTTCGCTCATATTATAAAAATAGTGACGTACCATCAGAAAGAAACCAATGCCAAATTCAAGCTTTTGAGCGTCATCGGCGTATGCGGAAGCGATTTCGAAGCCGCCGGGTGTGAGGAGGATAGCGAAAGAGATCCAGAAGCCGCCATACGAAGAGAGTGCAGTGGCACCGAAAGTGTTACCGGTGGCCATTTCCCTACGAGCATATTAATCTCAAAAATCAAACAGGAGTGTCCAACGTAACGTACCACATGCCAGCTAGCAATTGCACCAAACCACCATATCCGAAAGCCAGAGACACAATCACATTCGGCTCTGCTACTCCCATAGTTCGGAAGTTGATAAGTGAAAGCACGAAAGTAGTAAGCGCGAAAGCGCTCAACCCCAATGGAGCAGGATTCGCGAGATTCGACTCTTTCTTCTGTGGTCTGTAGAGACCGGGCTGAAGGTATCCTGCAAAGGGCGCATTTCGCGCTGACATGTTTGTGTTTACATGTGCGAGTGGGTTATCATTGTAACCACCCTGACCGTGTTCCGAATGGGAGTATTGCTGTGCCATTCCATGCTGCTGATACCCATTTGGGTGTGCGCCAAAGTCCTGGCCGTTGGTATTCCCGTTCATGGTGTTTCCGTTCGAGACTCCGTTTGGGCCGTGAATGCTGTATCCCTTCTGCGCTTCCAAGTCTGCTGCGGTGTGTGCTTCTTGCGACATTTTGCAGAACGCCGTGAATATGTAATGTTGTATGTGGGCGAAGAAGGGAAGCACGAAAGGGGAAGCGGAGACTATATCAACATAATATGAAAGAACCTATACCAGCACCGGATGAAGGGTGTCTAGGATTCCCGAGTAGTTCATTGTGAGAGTAACCAATAGTCGCATCTCATTGATACCTTTTTCTTACATCAGTCGCGATTCCAGCAGAAAGCACCCCTCTCATTCCAAAGTTGCGGAGCTCCATGACATAGCTATGTCGACGCCAAGCACAAGAACGGTTAAGAAACAAGCCATGGTGGAGAGTTAGCTCCGTTAAAGCTGTATGATCTTCACGATCATTCGGCGACTAACCCTCGGCACATGTACACCACGGGATGCAGGAGAAGGCAAACATTTGAATGTGTGAGCTTCCCCGCCATGATTTGAGATTCGACCTGTGTGCGTCTTCTCGAGATTCTGGGGCTGGTTTGTGGGGATGGCGATCTTGATGTCACTCGACGAATCACACTGACGGCGGGTCGTCTCTCCGCTTGGCTGTAAGATAGAACGTAATCAGACAGGGGATTGAGGACTTGGGATGAGAATCTGTTGAACGTACTGCAGGTGAATGCTGCGAATCATTCGAGGATGCGACCACCCAAATTGAAGGCATCGTGAGATCATTGACGTTGATGGTGTTCAAGATTTGGTATTTGAGTGACATCAACCGAAAGGCAGACCTTGGCAGCTGAGTAAGCAGAACCACTTCCCATGTGGCCCCTTCTCTCCTCTCAATTCTTGTCATACAAACACTTTATTCTTCAACACATATGATTTCCGACCCGCGGAGATACAGAACTCTTCAATTCTCGGTCAGGAACGAATAATCGGCCAGCATGCCTTTCGGACGCATGGAAATACAAGCATTTCAAATCTCATTCGGTCCAAAAACGCCATGCCGAGATATTTCCTGCTGAGAGCCGGCAACTTGGGTTGACACTTAGTTCCCGTATGTGGAGATTCTCTGGACAATAGGTTCTGGAGAAGTTTTGTCGTGCTAAGTCAGCAGTCTACCAATATTTTATTTTATCTGAATTTGGCATCCATCTTTTTTAAACATGATAGCGCGGTCAGTAGAAGTCGGCCCTTGGCTGGATGGTACGTGCACCCTGTATCCCTAGACTCATGGCGCAGGGGTCGTGACATCGTAACCTCGTACGCGTCAATCCGCTACAGAATCCAATCTCAGGTGATTCTACGCGTCCTCTCCACGAAACGTTGTGGGCACGAGATCAGTGGAAGTTGTCCCAACAGTTCCATTAAATCAAAGTGAGTCTAGCTTGAGTGAAATACGAACATGACTCTAATGGGTCCGCAGACAAAACGATGGATCTCGATACAGACGTTCTCATCGACCGTGTCGGCTGGCGCCCACGCTACATCCTGAACTCGATGGTGACTATTCGCGATGCCGTACCACCAGCTTTTGTTTCAGGTACATCCGGCTCTTCTCATATCGGTCTCCTTGACACCTTACCCCTTGAGCTTCTACATATCATCTTCGAATCACTCGACTTCCAGAGCCTGTCACGCTTTGCACGCGTTTGTCACCAAGGAAAAGCGACCGTTGAATCACTGCTAGCGTATCGAGACTTGATCAAGCACGCCTTTACTGCTTTGGTCGCGTTTGGCCGCACGGGATTGATCACTTTCCACTCCGCGGCGTCCATTTATACAGCATTGCTCTCCGAGAAATGCGTAGCCTGCGAGCAGTTTGCACCTTTCCTGTTTCTTCCAACCTCTGAGAGGTGCTGTTATGAATGCCTCCATAGAGACCGGTCACTTCGTGTTATATCAAGTGGAATGGTTGGAAAATGCTTCGGACTCACGCCAAAACACCTTCGACGAATACCGTCTATGCTAAGCATTCCGGGAACCTATTCAGTTGGGCATGCAATCACTTACAAGAAGCGAATGAGACTCTTTAGTTTGAAGCAGGCGGAGGCGCTAGGCGTTGCTCAACACGGATCAGCAGAAGCAATGGAGAAGTTCGTTACATTGCAGAATGCTGGTAAGCTCACAATCATCGAGATACATGAGGTCAGACGACTTACTGGCCACCCCTCCACAATAGGATCCGATGCCAACGTTGGGTCCGACCGTTTCTGCGGTATGGCATCAACTGGATTTCCGGCCTTGCAGCCGAACAATGTCCTAGAAAAAGGCGTCTGGTGTTTGGGATGTCGAGCCAACTTTTTGAACTACGATAGAACCAGAATTCTAGATGCAGAAACTCGCTTACTTGTTTCGGGCGGCGATCCGTTCTTCCCTTTACATGATCTAGAGTATCGGGCAAGATCAAAATCTGCAATGGTTGATCACATAAGAGTCTGTAAAGGTGCAAAGGATTTGCTTCGAGGGCTGGAACCCAGCGTCGAAGCAAGCAAGGATTGTATGTAACATACGTGTAGAATATCACAGACTTTCTCTGTGTTGTTTCTTAACGCTAACTGAATGACTGAAAACAATACAGGTCCTTAATACATCCCTCCAAATTCATGAGTCAGAATGAGTGACTGAAAGCAATATCGAATCCCGATGTACCCATGGCAGTCTTTTGTACTGAGGCCTGGAAAATCATCGACTAGACGCAAATCATTTGATAGATCAAGCCTTCAGGGGTTGGGCCGACGTGCTGAATATTGTGTTGTAGCCTTGCCTTCCTTCGGCATATGCTTTGGGCAATAGTTTCTGGAGATTCTGTCATCGGTCTCGGTCCGGTCGCATTGCAAGTTGCTGTGGGCGTTGTACTTTTCATCACACTGCTTGAATTCGCCTTTCGCCCTACACCCACACTGATATCGGTGATAAACTTGGGTGCACATGGCTGTCGTAGGTACTTGTGTGGAGTAATTGCTGGAAGTTGTTGACACTCGATCTATGAATCTAGTTAGTGATATTACAGAGGTTGTAGATTATTTGGACACATACCAAAAAGCAAAGGGAGAAAGCGACCTTGTAGAAAGCGCTTGATGCTAAAGGCAATGATAGTGAATACTAATAGATAGGTCAGTAAAGCTAGAGTGTAGAATTGCTCGTAGGCATTCGGAAAGGAGTATGTACTGTACCTAACGGCTTGATGATAGCAGGATAGATGAGGAAAGATATGATTTCACAGACAGCTCTGCAATAAGAAGGCTACGCAAACTTTATACCTCCCAAGATATCCATGGATTCACCTACTTAAGTACCTACTAGTGGAACTACCAGTCACATGACTCAAAAGTCGTGCCTTCCAGGTTCCACAGTTCCATTTAGGTACGACGCGCGCGCTAAACTGGAATGCGGGTGCGGTTACGGGTCTGGCGGCCGTCGAGGACGGACTACAACTGCAACGCCAAAAATAATCACAGCCAACAATTGCCTCAGCGCTGGTCATCAAGAATCTGGCACCCATTTATTACAAGCCTGTAACACCAACAATTATCTTCTCTTACGACTGGTCCAGATCCTAACCGACTATCACAATTCTGCGACGCCAATAATAGTCACAACTAACAATTGCCATAACGCTGGTCATCGAGAACCTGGTGTCCAATCATTTCAAGCCTGTAACACCAACAATCAGCTTCTCTTGCGAGTGGTTCTAGAACTAACCAACTATCACAATCTCAAAACGCCAACAAATGATCTCTCTAAATCTGTGGAGTCAGCAGTGGCTTTACTGATTCTATCAGAAGACACTACGATCTACCGTACCCTTATTCCTCGCCATCTACATAGCTATAGTGGATCGCATGCGATCATCTTACTACACTTTTGCTATATTCTCAGGCTGAGCAAACCAAAAAAGTCCGCACGATGATATCTCGTACAGTCCCTAAATCGGAGATTGAGGTACTCTCACAGGAAATCAGCGAAGACTCTGGATCTTATCGCATCCGAGCCGGACGAAGAGTTCACTATGTGACAATAGCAACCGACGTTTTCGACGAAGACACGATGTGTCGTCCGCACCTACTCCTACCCCAACTCCCCTCATTCCCAGACAGTCAATGGACAACCATGAAAGTCAGCCGCAAACCAGACGGTTCCTTGACATCTGATATCTCATTCGAAGCCCTCCCAGCCGTAACGACGATATGGCACCCAAAGACCATCGACGTGCTATCTTTAAAAAAGGTCAAGCGATACCGATCCGGAGTCCACGAAGTCCTATTCCTAGGCCAACCAGCCATCTGCAAAATCGCCTGTTTCAGCTGGCAAATCCCCCAGATCGAGCACGAGACCTACACCTATTCCGCCATCTCAGAATACCTTGAGCCCGGCGATCCAGTCATCGCTCCCGCGTTCTTGGGCCACGTAACGGAGAACGGCCGCGTGATAGGCATGCTGCTTGAGAAGCTAGCCGGGGATTACGCGTGTCTGGATGATCTGTCGGTGTGTAGAACAGCGCTGGAGCATCTGCATCGTATGCAGATTGTTCATGGAGATGTGAATCGCTATAATTTCATCCTGGATCGAACGGTAGATCCTGTGAGTGTGAGGCTTGTTGATTTTGAACACGCGGAACCTTATGAGGAAGCGAAGGCGCGGCAAGAGCTGGAGTCGCTGAAGGAGGAATTGGCGGAAAGTACGGGGAGAGGGGATGGTGTGACGTGGTATGAGTGAGTCGTGGTGTGGATGAATGTAATATGGCATGAGTGAGTAGCATACTCTTCATAGATACAGCTTGTAGTAGCAACCCCCAAGAAAAGTGTAAATCCCGCAGCTATCAAATAACCCCTGGAGTGATCTACTAAAAGCTATAAAACCCCCCAACACACCCTTCCACAACCCCCGCTCACATCCCAGAGACTAGCTCAGTTTTCTTAACAATTAACACCAACAACTATACCACATCCTTTCCTCTACAGAACGAACACTTTCACGCATTGCCACTAGCTAGAGATACAGATCACCTCGAGACTTATAAGCGACTGCCGTCAGATCTTTTGTCTATGCGTTTCCCCATGGCATGGCATAGTGTGTACGAAAAGTGTGCATACTGTAGAGTAGAGATAGTACTTATATCAACCCTAGCTGCTAGCACGACAATCCCCCATTTTCTCCCTGAGAACTCTTATATTAAAGTCTTACTCCTTCCATTCCACTCCCTCCTTCCAACACCAACCGCATCCCAAACACAACCACCCCCCCACCCCCCCCCACCCACACCCACACCCACACCCACACCCACAACACTCCTCCCTCACTCATACCACCTCTCTCCATTTCACAACCACCATCCCATCCCATCCACCATCCCATCCCATCCCATCCATAAACCCCAACCCACATCCTCTATACATATACCCACCTCTCCAAAAACTCAACCTAAAAATCAGACATCTCACCATCCCATCTCACCATCCCATCCCATATGCCATCCCATCCCATCACCATCTCGATCCTTCACATCCCTCTCGACCCCGACGAAAAATCTAGATACATACAGTAAGTACTTAACAATCGATTCCTCCCTCCCATCTCCCAACCCATCTCCCATCCCATCCCAACCCCAACCCCGAAACCAGCATCCACACCCACCACCCACCAGCCCAGCTAACACGACCCGCGCGATATTCCAATCAAGTATATTTCTGCAGCAACTACATCTCTAACGAAACTCGTCTACATAGCAGGATATCAGGCAGGCTAGGATATCGGTCCTTCACATCACTATATCTCAAAGCAAGGATATGATGGGGAGAGAGTATAGTAATACAATACAGTATATGAATCTATACTGCTACGGAACTGATCTACCCAGCATCACATGCCGCTGTGCTACATACACTGTCTTGATCCACGTGGCATCCGTCCCGAATTCCCACCGCAAGTACAGATCATCCATCTACCGCGGGTTGCTAGCGAGAGCGCGCAGGTAGGACCATAGTAACACAGCACATCACACCACCACAACGAATGTACCGACAGTCTGTGCTTGCATGCCTAGCCTCCCCAATCTGGCGACCACACGTTTGTGGATTGAGTAACACAAAGTGGGTTGGAGATAAGATGCCAAGCCCTAGGTTGAGCCCCAGTTAATTCCACCCAGAAATCGAGAGGATGCATCCGGAAGGAAGACCGCTTCCGATTGCGCCAGCCAAGTATATATATACACCCGGCCATACGCTCTAGGAATGATGAAACTACTTTCAAACGTCATTCTTAACACAATTGAAAGGCTTCTGCGCTCTGAAAAGTGTTCGCTTTTTCCTTGGATTGTGAATACAATCTTGTGATCCAGCTGGAAACGGGGAGGAAGCGCACCAGAGGTTTTATCTTATCTCGATCACGAAACGCAGAGGAGTAATCGGTCGACCAAGCAAAAGGCGTTGGGTTGCTCTACTGTCTTTTATTTGAATATTGTCGTATGAACTTCTGGGGCATCATCCTCAAATCGCGCTGTTCAAATGTCCAACCCATCATGGAGCTTGGCTCATACCAGGATACATCGGATTAGGACCCTGAGGACTTTGCAAGGGATTATTTTGACCATTATTCATCTGCTGAGGCTGTTGCATTTGCTGGGGTTGTGCAAAATTCGGCTCGATAGCTCCCCATGGTATGTACGTGGAAGGCGTAGGTGCGGTAGCCATGATCTCCTCGGCGCTGAATACTGGAGGGATGTTTTGGACGTAGGGAAACTGATAAGCCTGCATAGGGCCCTCGGGCATAGTAAAAGCGTTCTGTACGCCACCAGGTGGAAAGCCATAGCCATTATTAGCCATAGGTCGTGGGAAAAACTCACTGAGATCACTCGAGAGATCAATAGCACCTTGTGCGCGCCAGTCGTTGATAACACTACCACCGAATTGTGGAGGATTTTGATAATTGCTGTCCATGATGAATGTTGCTTGCTGTGGTTCCATGTAGCGTCGAAACTCTTCTGGCCGCTCCAGCCGTTCTTCTACTTTCGCGTCGAAAATCCTGACAATCTTTGCAAGCTGCAAAGAAACCTGAGTTAGGATTGTGAAAGTCGGAGATAATTTTATCCTGTCAAGAGCACCCATAACATCACGGACTGCTTGTTTACGAACGAGATCCACCTCTGTTTCGTTCTCATCCCAAGGACGAGCAAAGAAGTCGACTGACAATATGAGAACAGAATGATATACATAATATGCGTCTAGCCAAGCACGACCATCGAACGTGCCACTTTCCAAAAGCTTTAGGAGTAGTTGTGTCGATTTCAACGAGAATGTTCCACAAGCAGTGCTCAAATCGAGTTCATCCTTGTCGAGAATTTGAGACCGAACGTGTCTTCCTAGCTGCCGTGCGAGCTGGACACCGACCTTACGGAGGATAAAAGGTCGAGTGACTAAAGATTGTACATGATAGAATTGGATGTGTAGTAAGATGACTGCTCGACGATGTCTCGAGTGTATTGGCAAAAATTCCAAACGCAATGCGGCGGGAAGGCCTTGCCTCCAAACGTCAAGGTCTTTGAGGAATTGAATCGCCACGTAAACTATGCCTGTAGGATCCTGCTCGCTAGCTGCGCTTGGCGAGACATACATTTTTGTCCGTATATTGGAAAGCAGTTTTGCGAGACGTACCGAATGCTCGATGTATCCAGCTGGGACCGACTCCTGACGGTCAAGAATCATCTCATTAGGGAATGACACGTTGACCTCAGCGTCGTCGATAGCACAAGGTCGACCCAGAATGGCACATAGATACTGTTCAAACAGATATGCAGTCCACCACACGCGTTTCCGAACTTCTCGTTCCAGATCGCTGAGCTCCCCATACGTTCCTTCGCGATGCATACCTAATCCCATGGCCATGATTGCAGCACATCCAAGTAACATGAACGCACTGTTACGTTCGGTGCAGTTGTGTTGATAAAGTTGAAGTAGCAATAGAGCTTGCACATTGATCAAAGTAGTAGCGCTGACTAATTGATGCAATCGGGCTTGGACGAGAGCCAGGTAATGTTGCTGAATCTGCGTTGCATATTTTACATCGTGTGATTCTAGAACTTGAGAACCGAACACTAGCATCAAGAAAACGCAGCATATCCAGCCTGGCTCGACGTCCCGCATCAGCACATCAGGTTGCCTCCACATCATGTCGTACCGGGTCTGGAAAGTAGGTCTGTGAAAGAGGAGGTAGTTGGGATGGACACTATCAAAATACGCGTTGACGAAGGCGTCGCATGCATTTTTATCATCTGGGAGACAGGATAATACTGTGGCATCTTTTGCTGGAATTGATGCTGAGGCAGACGAGTTGGACGGGTCTCCCAAGTATGGAGATTGAGTGTCTCGACCTGGAGGTTCTCCTCTTTGACCCGGTTGGCCAGGTTCATCGTCCTCCTTTTTATTGATTGGGTCTAGCGCTTTGCTCCAGGTTGATTCAGCGAAATCAGATGATATCTTCGTCTGCTCGTCATCTGGTTGGATTGGTTGGACGGCTCTGCGGGCTGCGAGGAAGTCACCTACCATGTTCCGAAGGATAAGTACGAATCCGAATGAACTTGATGGTCCGATATAATGAGCTGGGCCATTCCTGTTCGGCATGGGTACTAGCTTCTCCTCCTTGGCCTTATCCTTGCCTTTTCCTGGGTCGTCAAGACTGGGAAGCTCTCGTGATGGTACTGATGCTTTCCTCGAGGCTTCCGTTGTTTCTCGGGGCGAAGTAGAATTTTGCTGCTGACGGGGAGTGCTGCTGAACACCTCTTCCGCGACCGTCTGTTCATCGAATGTCGGCAGATCAATGTTGCTTGCTTCGGCGATCCCGTAAAGCTCGTCAATGTTGTTGGTATCAATCAATGGGTACAAACCTTTGATCAAGGCATCCAGGACTCGATAGCGTACGCTGAGCGTCTCCACGCTTCCATAGATACGTGTCTTCCGAGGGAGGGTCGATTCACATATGGTGCCGACGTCGATACAGGTAGCGCAGGGAGCATTGGGATCACCTCCGTTCCCACGAGAGCATTTAATTCTTCTCTTCTTGCACCTGTCACAACTGACAAGCGCACGTCGTCGTAGATGATCAGGGATCCGGGGCTTTCCCGACGACTTCTTGCCGGAGCCTCTAATTTGCAGATCCATCGCCGGAGGTACGGTACGATGCGGTGTGGTGCGGTGCACGAGATTGTCTGCCGACATGCAGATGGAGGGGAGATCCAGCTGGAGAGATCGGAACGCGTCTAGAGTCAACGGGTCGGGTGCCACGGGTCCCACCGCGGGTGACAAGAAACGTGACTATTCCCGTGGTACAATGTGGGAGGTGAGTGACTGTCGTTTGATGGTAAGCGGATGGGATATGTTGCAAAGATGCTGGGTCTGGGTAACAATGGTGGTGAAAGGTGGGATGTTGTCTGAGTGTTGTGGTGCGGCAGCGTGTGCATGTGCGTAAGTATGTAGGTAAAAGGTATACGAAAGCAAGGCCGCGTCGATGTCTGCTTTCCCAGGTCGTGACCCAGACGTCTCGGGCTAGGCCATGCAACTGGATGGTACTGGGTACATGAGTAGGCGGCAGTAGAAGTCAAGTGTGCAGAGAGATATGGATACAGAAGCGTAATGTATGGAGTAGAGACGTACGAGTACGTCGCGGGAATATCAAGTGGGAAAGATCCAGGCTTAAGCAGAGCAGACCAGACCAGACTAGCGCAGATCTCGATCTTAAGCAAGGGCGTTCGGCGTCTTGCAAGTGTAATACTTGTATTGACAGCCGTCCAAGGAGTATGCGGTCTGGTTTCGCTTTCCTTCTAATCCTTGGGGTTCCCTTTTCACACACATACACACTATTAGAACACCTTACGAAAATACACAAGGCACTTGAACTCAGGTTACTAACTAGACTTGTATTACTAGGCACAGGTGTCAGGTATACTTACTTAGTACTTAGCTCTTTAGGAGCTAGGTGCTTA